>JAGDYQ010000168.1:1353896-1440634 GCA_021962125.1 Bulinus truncatus | reverse complement strand
AGCCCAGACAGACACCGTTAGTTATAGCCCAGACACCCCTAGTTATAGCCCAGACAGACACCCTCTTGTTATAGCCCAGACAGACACCGTTAGTTATAGCCCAGACAGACATGTCCTTAGATATAGTTCAGACACCCTTAGTTATAGCCAAGACATACACTCTTTGTTATATCCCAGACAGACACTGTTAGTTATAGCCCAGACAGACACCGTTAGTTATAGCCCAGACAGACACCCTTTGTTATAGCCCAGACAGACACCGTTAGTTATAACCCAGACAGTCACCCTTTGTTATAGCCCAGACAGACACTGTTAGTTATAGCCCAGACAGACACTGTTAGTTATAGCCCAGACAGGCACCCTTAGTTATAGCCCAGACAGACACCCTTAGTTATAGCCCAGACAGACACTGTTAGTTATAGCCCAGACAGACACCCTTAGTTATAGCCCAGACAGACACCGTTAGTTAAATCCCAGACATACACCCTTTGTTATAGCCCAGACAGACACCCTTAGTTATAGTCCAGACAGACACCCTTTGTTATAGCCCAGACAGACACCCTTAGTTATAGCCCAGACAGACACCATTAGTTATAGCCCAGACAGACACCCTTAGTTATAGCCCAGACAGACACTGTTAGTTATAGCCCAGACAGACACCCTAAGTTATAGCCCAGACACACATCCTTTGTTATAGCCCAGACACACGCCCTTAGTTATAGTCCAGACAGACACCCTTAGTTATAGCCCAGACAGACACTTTTTGTTGTAGACACTAAGTTATAGCCCATACATGTATCCTTAGTTATAGTCCAGACAGACACCCTTAGTTATAGCCCAGACACCCTTAGTTATAGCCCAGACAGACACCGTTAGTTATAGCCCAGACAGACACCGTTAGTTATAGTCCAGACACCGTTAGTTATAGCCCAGACAGACACCCTTTGTTATAGCCCAGACAGACACCGTTAGTTATAGCCCAGACAGACACCCTTTGTTATATCCCAGACAGACACCCTTAGTTATAGCCCAGACAGACACCCTTTGTTATAGCCCAGACAGACACTGTTAGTTATAGCCCAGACAGACACCCTTTGTTATAGCCCAGACAGACACCGTTAGTTATAGCCCAGACAGACACCCTTTGTTATAGTCCAGACAGACACCGTTAGTTATAGTCCAGACAGACACCCTTTGTTATAGCCCAGACGGACACCCTTAGTTATAGTCCAGACAGACACTCTTTGTTATAGCCCAGACAGACACCCTTAGTTATAGCCCAGACAGACACCCTTAGTTATAGCCCAGACAGACACCCTTAGTTATAGCCCAGACAGACACCCTTAGTTATAGCCCAGACAGACACTGTTAGTTATAGCCCAGACAGACACCCTAAGTTATAGCCCAGACACACACCCTTTGTTATAGCCCAGACACACGCCCTTAGTTATAGTCCAGACAGACACCCTTAGTTATAGCCCAGACAGACACTTTTTGTTGTAGACACTAAGTTATAGCCCAGACATGTATCCTTAGTTATAGTCCAGACAGACACCCTTAGTTATAGCCCAGACACCCTTAGTTATAGCCCAGACAGTCACCGTTAGTTATAGCCCAGACAGACACCGTTAGTTATAGCCCAGACACCCTTAGTTATAGCCCAGACAGACACCCTTTGTTATAGCCCAGACAGACACCGTTAGTTATAGCCCAGACAGACACCCTTAGATATAGTTCAGACACCCTTAGTTATAGCCAAGACATACATCCTTTGTTATATCCCAGACAGACACTGTTAGTTATAGCCCAGACAGACACCGTTAGTTATAGCCCAGACAGACACCCTTTGTTATAGCCCAGACAGACACCGTTAGTTATAACCCAGACAGTCACCCTTTGTTATAGCCCAGACAGACACTGTTAGTTATAGCCCAGACAGACACTGTTAGTTATAGCCCAGACAGGCACCCTTAGTTATAGCCCAGACAGACACCCTTAGTTATAGCCCAGACAGACACTGTTAGTTATAGCCCAGACAGACACCCTTAGTTATAGCCCAGACAGACACCGTTAGTTAAATCCCAGACATACACCCTTTGTTATAGCCCAGACAGACACCCTTAGTTATAGTCCAGACAGACACCCTTTGTTATAGCCCAGACAGACACCCTTAGTTATAGCCCAGACAGACACCATTAGTTATAGCCCAGACAGACACCCTTAGTTATAGCCCAGACAGACACTGTTAGTTATAGCCCAGACAGACACCTTTCTTTAAGTTATAGCCCAGAGACCACATCCTCTTTTGTTATAGCTTCCAGACACACGTCCTTAGCTATAGTCCAGACAGACACCCTTAGTTATAGCCCAGACAGACACTTTTTTTTTGTAGACACTAAGTTATAGCCCATACATGTATCCTTAGTTATAGTCCAGACAGACACCCTTAGTTATAGCCCAGACACCCTTAGTTATAGCCCAGACAGACACCGTTAGTTATAGCCCAGACAGACACCGTTAGTTATAGTCCAGACACCGTTAGTTATAGCCCAGACAGACACCCTTTGTTATAGCCCAGACAGACACCGTTAGTTATAGCCCAGACAGACACCCTTTGTTATATCCCAGACAGACACCGTTAGTTATAGCCCAGACAGACACCCTTTGTTATAGTCCAGACAGACACCGTTAGTTATAGTCCAGACAGACACCCTTTGTTATAGCCCAGACAGACACCGTTAGTTGTAGTCCAGACAGACACCCTTTGTTATAGTCCAGACATACACCGTTAGTTGTAGTCCAGACAGACACCCTTAGTTATTGCCCAGACAGACACCGTTAGTTGTAGTCCAGACAGACACCCTTAGTTATAGCCCAGACAGACACCCTTTGCTGTATCCCAGACAACTTTAGATCGATACGAGGTGACGAATGTGCCCTATTGATTTAGTCGCTGTGTGAGTGAGGGCTGAGCAAGTGATGGGCCTACATGTTGATGAATAGCTTGCCTACATCCAAGATACGGGTAGTATGTCTTATGTATGATATCCCAGATTTATGTTATGATTGTGTGGCCGATGGTTCAATCAACAGTTCCTGCTCTCGAACTAATAATCACATACTTTCAGGGCTGTCTTATCCTGCAGGCTCAGTTGGCACATTTTAAAATGTCTTATCATTTTTGCAAAGTACTTTTTTTGCGGCACTGTGTAAAATGGGCGGGACAGTTTTATTGGTTCTGAAGCCCTAGCAAAATAATTTGTGTTTTTATGTAGATATTGTATGATGTTGTTTATTACCGTATCAATACTTATCATCGCCAGGTTACAGTTTAAGATATGTTTTCTTTGTCCTGTAAATATGTTTTTGTGTATTTGTGAATACATTTTCGTCAGATCTGGTCTGTCCTATCGCAAGAGTTAAATTGGAGCAGCGAGTTATGACTGACATTAAAACAATAAATGAAAAGTTAAATTTTACCTGGATAGGACAAGTCACGATAGAGTGGGGAGGGGGGGGAGAGACATATAAGTGGGAATGGGGTGGGGGCTTAGTCGGTCGACTTGTTTACGTATTTTAAGAACTACCTGGCATAGACTTATTAAATGTACATTTCTCTTTGTCTGTCTTTCTGGCATCTATTTTCACTGTAATCCTATTACATATGGTGAAATGTAAAGTACAACAGTAAACTTATTCCATTAAAAAATCTATTTGCCATAGCAATATGTCATAGCAATATGTAGAGTCTACGTCTATATTCAGTTATTTAGAAAACTCTGCGCCTTACGCCAGTTTTAAATCGTGCAAAATCTTATATATATCGAATTTGATTTCAGTAATAACTTATTTCAATATCTTACTAAAGTTGTGGTCAATGACTTCATGTTTTAAACTATCGATTTATTAAAAGGACTTTTGAGAACAAAATAAGACACACAGTAATTATTTTGTACGGCATGTTTCATTTGTCTAAACATCTAAACAACTTTGATAGAACCGTTCTATTTCAATTTCAGTTTTACTGAATACATTCCATTCTCAGCTATCCTCTACTGGATCATTATTTATTTAGGTGACAGTTTTGACTTTCACAGCAATGTGCTGTAAAGGCAGACAAAAAGAAAACCTGTTTGGTTGTGTCCCTATTATTAAAACAGACTCTTATGACAACATCATTTCTCATGGTGTTGTCGAGAGGGGACTTTGTTTTGAAAACTAAACGTTGTTTGTGTGTTTATATCTAGTGATTTGTGCGGGCATTTTTTCTAATTATAAATTCAAGGGAAGAATCCCAATGTTATAGATTTTATTTATGTGTTATTTAATTTGTGTTTAATTATTATAACTATAAGTGATAGAGATCAGTGCATAGACCAGTCAGTAGATTTTAAGTCAAAGTGGTCTTGTCAAGGTATGTCAAATTTTGAGTTTCTTTAGGGCCGCACGGTCCACATTCTATTATCATGAGGGCCGCATGGTTCATATTCTGTTGTCATAAGGGTCGCATGGTTCAAATGCTGTTGTCATGAGGGCCGCATGGTTCAAATTCTGTTGTCATGAGGGCCGCATGGTTCAAATTCTGTTATCATGAGGGCCGCATGGTTCAAATGCTGTTGTCATGAGGGTCGCATGGTTCAAATGCTGTTGTCATGAGGGCCGCATGGTTCAAATTCTGTTGTCATGAGGGCCGCATGGTTCAAATTCTGTTGTCATGAGGGCCGCATGGTTCAAATTCTGTTGTCATGAGGGCCTCACGATAAACAATCGAAGTGATTTAGTAAAATATATTGAGGGACATTTAAACTTCTATACTAGTACTATACATATGTACAACTTACAAATCGAATTACACAGGCTTGCGGAGCCGCCATTTTTTCCGGCTCCGACTCCCACAAATTTGACGGCTCCGGCTTGGCTCTCGCTCCGGCTCCCTATTAAGGGAGTATCACACGAGACAAAATGTTTGCAATTGTGCCAAGTGCCACCGAGTAAGGAGGGGGTGGGGGCAAATGCCAAGGGGCCCGGCGAGTTTTAGGGCGAGTTTTAGGGGCCCGGACTGAGCTGGCCAATCAACTTTTGAAAATATTAATATCAGCACGGGGGGGGGGGGCGTGACAGCCCTGCCCAGGGACCCGTAATTTCTGTCGGTGGGCCTAATTGTGCCACGCAAACATGCCGCTGATAAAAAGTTATGCAAATTTTGCCGCGTTCACCCCCATCGTCAGGAACTTGAAAAATGTACGCATTGTCGGTTTTACTAAAAACAAACTATTTCAGTGCATCTAGAAACATATCATTATTTTCGACCGAGGTTTCACTAGTCACCATTTTCATAAGTTATTTCAATGATCCAATTAGCAAATAGTAAAATGAAAAATTATAAAAAAACATTTTAAAGGCTTCAGTATTTATATTTATTATTTATAAATTCGAAGTGGCTATTCGGACCCGGGTCCCAATAAAGTCCGATTGTTATCCGGACCCGTGGCAAATATGCACTTAGCTTAGCTATATATAAACTTTATTAGACGGAACCCGAAAAAAAAATTACGAGTTCGTTTAGTCGAAAACCCTAGACACTGAGTAACGATAAGTCATAAAATTCAAACAATTATAATAAAATAAACAACAAAAAAAAAAAAACAATAATAAAGCTTATATATAGATAAGCTAAGTGCATATTTGTCACGGGTCCGAATAACAATCGGACTTTATTGGGACCGGGTCCGAATAACAATCGGAGTTTATTGGGACCCGGGTCCGAATAGCTAATTCGAATTTATAAATCTGGTTATACAGAAAGCGACCATTTTGTTTTTAGTCTATTACAAATTCGTCGTCAAATTATATACGAAATGACACGTTTTATTTGTTGTCGTAGCAAAAAATTATTTTTAAACGATTTATAC
Source organism: Bulinus truncatus (assembly GCA_021962125.1). Classification (NCBI taxonomy): domain Eukaryota; kingdom Metazoa; phylum Mollusca; class Gastropoda; family Planorbidae; genus Bulinus; species Bulinus truncatus. The sequence continues at coordinate 1,434,722 of JAGDYQ010000168.1, read as the reverse complement.
AATTATTCTATGAAATAAAACTGTTTTAACTTTATATTTAACAAAATAATATGACATTAAAAAAAATTTCGGAGGGTAAACAAGATTTAAAACGAACACAAAACGATTCCCCATTAAAGATTTCTTGTGGTGATGTGTGTGCACGCTATCATTTAAAGGTTGTTACTGTTGTGGCGTTCGTAAAACATGACATTTCAAATTGTTGGCGGCAAACAATCAAACAAATTTGGAATTTTTAAGCTAAAATAATTCTGCTGTCAAAAAAAAATTGGAAGCCGGAGCCGCCAGATTTTTTCGGCTCCGGCTACAGCAAAAAGTAGCGGCTCCACGGCTCCACGGCTCTTCGGCTCTGGCTCGGCTCCGCAAGCCTGGAATTACAGTAGGCCCGGTACTGAACGTAAAGACTCAATGTCTAACTTCCAGTTATGTAGATTCTGCATGTGATAGTTACCAATGACCTACTTATATTGTGTATCATTTAAATTTATAGATATATTTTTTTAGTCTTCACAGTGTATGTATCATTATCATAGTATGACTATATTAACGGTTTACTTTCTTCATTGTATGTATCATTATCATAGTATGACTATATCAACGGTTTACTTTCTTCATTGTATGTATCATTATCATAGTATGACTATATCAACGGTTTACATTCTTCACATCATCGATAACTTATGTACGCCTCATTCGCCCTCTCCCACCCGACCCGACCCACATGATTTATTATCAACGCACAGCATCGATGTTCCTCGTTTATAGAAGCTAATCAGTTCCAGACCATATCGCGGCTACTCAGTTCCAGACGATATCGCGGCTACTCAGTTCCACACCATATCGCGGCTAATCATTAAAAGACTGTACTGCGAAAATGACTTTTTGAATTTAATATTTTATTAGTTAGAGCCTGAATAACCGGTTAACGAGCTTCTAAAAATACGGCCCAATTATTGGATCCTTTTGGACATGAAATAACATCTTTCAGTCACCATTATTTATATTGCCCAATATATTAGATAAAATAAGAGTAAAATTATAAGACTTAGTGAGACGAAACAAGCATTGTTTTTATTATTCATTAAATTAAATATTCATAATGCTTAAAAATAGCATACTATAAGTAGCATACTATAAGTAGTAGGGAGCGACAGATAATCGAATCGGTATCGGTATCGGACCGATATTGGCACTATCGGTTAATATCGGATCGGCCGATTGTTGTTGGGAGCGACCGATAGTCGAACCGATATTGGCACTATGGGTTAACTGTCGGACCGGCCGTTTTTTGGCTGCCGATACATTGTTTTTTTTTTTCACAACAGAGTTGCAGAAAAAAAAAATCAGTAAATAACCCAATTCTATAACCAGATCAGACAAGATTTTAAAAAAAAAAGGGAAAAAAACCCGTACACAGAAATTGTCTACATCAGAGATATGACCTTGAAACAATAGGATTGGCATTTCTTAATTCTAATGTATGACCTTGAATGATACAATTAGTGAACATCTGTGTGTATTTTTTGTTGGGATGGGAAGTTGGGGGGGGGAACAAGACTTACGTGTGGGCGAAGTGTCACGAACTATGACAGGGAAGGGGTAAGCATGGGTTGACATACGTCATTAGCTGTAGCACGAGAAAGACACGTGTTTGGCATTGTTGTTGATTTAAAAAAATATCGGTATCTGAGGGGGGGGGGAACAAGACACGCGTGGGCGAAGTGTTACAAAATATGTGAACATGGGTTGAAATACGTCATACACCACGAGAATAACACGTGTTTGGCATTGTTGTTGCTTAAGGGGCTGTCCATTAATTACGTCAACAAAATAGGGGGGGGGTCAGAAAATTTTTGACAATTGTTGACGGGGGGGGGAGGTCAAGAAAAATTGACTTCAACAATGTTACTTTTTAAATTTAATATAATTACTTAATAAATAGTAAAATTAAGCAGCGTTTGTAGTTCTGTGTTACTCACTCGCTTAACATTCAGTATTTTAATTAAACTAACTATATTCCTACTAATTTTGCCACATAAACATTTTGGAAGCCACCTTTTTTAGGGGGGGAGTAATCAAATGTTGACCTAATTTTATAGGGGGGGGGGGTCTCTGGAAGTTTGACAAGTTGTTGACAAGGGGGAGGGGGGGAGGTAAAAATCGCCAAAAATTTGTTGATATAAATAATGGACAGCCCCTAAAAAGAAAATATCGGTATCGGTATCGGTAAAAATGCTGGGGGAAAATATCGGTATCGGACTATCGGTAAAAAGGCATATCGGTCGCTCCCTAATAAGTAGCATACTATATAAGTAGCATACTATAATTAGCACACTGTAAGTAGCATGCCATAAAAATCGCAACAGAGTGAAGCTGCGACAGTTGAAGCATAAAGAAATGGCGACTTATCGTAGTACATAAGACCAGGGTTGGCCCAAAGCAGTTTCCATTTTTTTCCTATTATTTAATGAATATTTTCCATTCATTTTTTATAACATGATAATGCCGCACCTATATAATTTTTAGAGCATTTTCGAAAAAAAAAATGCTCTATTGTCCCCGTTTTGTCTGTCTGTCTGTCTGTCTGTCCGTCCGTCATCACTCTAGATCTCAACAACCATAAGTCCTAGACCCATGATGTATATATCATTGTGTAGGTCTTGGCCTGCCAAGTGTACATCAAAAGTCCATTTCGCGATTTGACCTCTCAGGGCCAAAATATAAGAGTTTTTTAAGTACCGTTTTGCTTATATTTTAAATATAAATAATAAAAGCTAATCAAAGGGGCGTAATCATTATTTATTTTTGTAACAGTTATTCAACATGACTTACTTCCCGTACTTTATATAAAACAGTAATTGACGGAGTTTTCGGACGATTAAATGGCTACAATTTAGAATGTTTCAATTGAGTCCTATTTCAGTGACCACAAACCACTTGTAGTTAGATTTAAGAGAAAATAATTTTGTTTTCAAATATAAAGAAAAGTCCTTTTAATATCTTTTTTCAGATATATGCATTACACAATTGAATTTATAAACATTTCCAAAATTTACAAATATTTACTGAAAGATAACAAACGTACTGATACATAACATGAAAATGCGCTAACACGTCCTGTGTCCAGAATGGAACAGGCTTAATTGCTTGTTTTTACTAAACACTACAGTAATGCTGTTTTCATTGGTATCATATGTGACTTTCTATATTTGCCACCGGTGATATATTGGCCTCCGATGATATATTGGCCACCGGTGATATATTGGTCACCGGTGATATATTAGCCATCGGTGATATATTGGCCACCGGTGATCTATTGGCCACCGATGATATATTTCCTACCGGTAGTCTATTGGACACCGATGATATATTTCCCACCGATGATATATCGGCCACCGGCGATATTAATATTTGGGCATAAGACATTGATCTTGACTCTAACTTTATTATGGACATGATAGATTTTTCGTAACTCTAACTCAATTTCAATATGGACATAATAGATTGTTAGTCACTCTAAAATAGTTTAAATGTGGACGTTAGACATTGCCCGTGAAAACAGTTTAAATATGGACATTAGACATTGCCCGTGAAAACAGTTTAAATATGGACGTTAGACATTGCCCGTGAAAATAGTTTAAATATGGACGTTAGACATTGCCCGTGAAAATAGTTTAAATATGGACGTTAGACATTGCCCGTGAAAACAGTTTAAATATGGACGTTAGACATTGCCCGTGAAAACAGTTTAAATATGGACGTTAGACATTGCCCGTGAAAATAGTTTAAATATGGACGTTAGACATTGCCCGTGAAAATAGTTTAAATATGGACGTTAGACATTGCCCGTGAAAATAGTTTAAATATGGACGTTAGACATTGCCCGTGAAAACAGTTTAAATATGGACGTTAGACATTGCCCGTGAAAACAGTTTTAATATGGACGTTAGACATTGCCCGTGAAAACAGTTTAAATATGGACGTTAGACATTGCCCGTGAAAACAGTTTTAATTTTGACATTAGATATCTCTTGTGGCTCCATTAGTTTGTGGGTATTATTAATGTATGGAATGGGCAATTTATTGTTAAAGTCTCGGAGATACTATTATAGTGAGTCCGATCTGCATGCTGTATAATACGAGCTCAAATCCCAGCATGTACAGTCACTTACCCCACAATCCAGGACCGCAAATCGGCAAACGTAAATATTTACTCTCAAACAGGAACAGTAATATTTGTGGTTGACATGATCAATAAACATCTCATTCACACAGGGACTCTACAAATATTTTCTTTAGATCAAAGGATGGTATATAAGTCTGGGCTGTATTGATTTAAATCACCTCCAGACAACAGTATAAGAGGCACACTATCAGCCTATAATAATATATTGAAAGTAAATGTTCAAAGAATTCATTCAACTGAAGTTGTCACCACGCCCTGTTGCACGAACTAGAATATAAATGATTTCAATTCTTATCTTTTACAATGACGTTGTCTTTCAAAACAAATGTTTGCTTTAATTCCCAGTAACTCTCACTTTTTTATTACTTTATACTGTTAACACTTCAACTAAAACACTTGATGCTGTGTTTACTCAGTTTCGTTTATAGAACTCAGGAAGAAGTTGTATGTTCTAACTTGGGAGACAGTGCTCTGTAAATCTGTCTCCTGACCTAACACAATATATTATTCTCATTACCTGTCACTGTCACCCTCTGTTCTAATTAAAAGCATCTCCAAAATTTTAACCGGACATTGTGTATCACTTTTCTAAACGGACATTGTGTCCGGGCACTGTTTAAAAAAGGACATCATCCAATGTTCTAAATGGACGTCATTTCCCATTATTCTTTTTTTTTTTTTATAAACACAAAGGAAACCATGTTGCCCTATATCTGTCTCTTCTAAGAACTAAATAACATCGAATCTCGCTTCTATTTCTAAATCATTATTTGGCAATATAATAAAATACTTTTTAAAAAAAAAACTTTGTCCCTATCCCGGACAAACATAAGATCAAGTTTATAAACAAATTTTGAAAAAAAATATTTTGTTCACAATGTGTCCGGCACAGAATAAAATTGTGTCACAGCACAGAACATTGCCTTGATTATTGCAGTTCGCTGTCTTCAAAGAATTTATTTCTGCATTTTGAAAAGACAACAAACCGCTCGCTAGACATCTTGATTTATGAGACACCACCTGACCCATGATGAATCCACTGACACACACACAAACACACACACAATGAAGGTTAATAGTTTTACTCCTGACTACACCTAACGCACTCATTAATTCATGTCCTGAATTCTTCACCACACGTGTTATATAAAGTGCATGAGAAAATTTAGCATCTCACTTTATTCGAAATAGAAACATTAATAAGACAATGGGGTATTAAGTTTGGTTGGCGAACTCAGAGGAAAATTGTGGGCCCACCATTAACAAACTTGAACAAAATAAGGAACATTCTGAAGTTGGGGGTCTTGGAAGCGCGCCCGATGCGTCTTCCGTTTAATCCGCCTTTGAAACACGATGCTAATCCCATTTATAAAGTTTAGTTTAGATTTTTTACATTGACATAATATCGGCGCCTTAAAGTTTGTTTTCTGTTGTTTTAACATTTACTTTCACGAACTTGTGAATATTCCATTCCGTCAGAGATTATTTATTGTATTATATATAATTGCAACGATTATTTATTGTATTATAATTGTAAAGTACAAATTCAAGTTTTGAACTTCTATCTTTTTTTCGAAATTCCATGCATGGTATTGCCTGAGCAGACACGTATTTGGGTCTGAGGCTACACATTTCTGTGGGCTATAGTTCTAGTTCATGGTACATGGCCCCACATGGGCACATAGTTCTAGTTCATGGTACATGGCCCCACATGGGCACATAGTTCTAGTTCATGGTACATGGCCCCACATGGGCTATAGTTCTAGTTCATGGTACATGGCCCCACATGGGCACATAGTTCTAGTTCATGGTACATGGCCCCACATGGGCTATAGTTCTAGTTCATGGTACATGGCCCCACATGGCCCCACAGATTAACTTGTATTTCGTCTGACCTCAGACGGCTGTACCAAACACTTAGGTTACAACCGTGTCCGCCCCGCCACATGCGTATCCAACAATGTTGGTAATAGAAAATGTACATGAGCTAACTGTTCAACAAAAAAACTTTTTAAATAAATAAAATAATACATCATCTCGTCAACATTTTTACTTTTAGCAAATAATTTTTTTTTTAAATTTATATCACAAAATATTTTTTTTTCATCAACATAATCTGAAAGCCAAACTCACTGAATCAACATGCCCAGACACTGCACATAAACAACCAGAGATAGTCCCAGACTGTGCAAGGCGTGTACATGTAAAGATAAGTCTCAGAGATAAAAATTAAGACCATCATAACCGACGATATTGTATTGATATCATCCACTGTACACATACTGAAGTCAGCCTTAAGTCATTCACTGTACACATACTGAAGTCAGCCTTAAGTCATCCACTGTACACATACTGAAGTCAGCCTTAAGTCATTCACTGTACACATACTGAAGTCAGCCTTAAGTCATCCACTGTACACATACTGAAGTCAGCCTTAAGTCATTCACTGTACACATACTGAAGTCAGCCTTAAGTCATTCACTGTACACATACTGAAGTCAGCCTTAAGTCATCCACTGTACACATACTGAAGTCAGCCTTAAGTCATTCACTGTACACATACTGAAGTCAGCCTTAAGTCATTCACTGTACACATACTGAAATCAGCCTTAAGTCATCCACTGTACACATACTGAAGTCAGCCTTAAGTCATCCACTGTACACATACTGAAGTCAGCCTTAAGTCATTCATTGTACGCATACTGAAGTCAGCCTTAAGTCATCCACTGTACACATACTGAAGTCAGCCTTAAGTCATTCACTGTACACATACTGAAGTCAGCCTTAAGTCATCCACTGTACACATACTGAAGTCAGCCTTAAGTCATCCACTGTACACATACTGAAGTCAGCCTTAAGTCATTCACTGTACAGATACTGAAGTCAGCCTTAAGTCATTCACTGTACGCATACTGAAGTCAGCCTTAAGTCATTCACTGTACGCATACTGAAGTCAGCCTTAAGTCATTCACTGTACACATACTGAAGTCAGCCTTAAGTCATTCACTGTACACATACTGAAGTCAGCCTTAGGTCTCGTCACTTGTGAAACTGTTCAAATAACATCTGAAGGAAATATTCACAATAACATCTGAAGGAAATATTCACAATAACATATGAAGGAAATATTCACAATAATATCTGAAGGAAACATTCACAATTGAGTGAATTATCGACAACAACAGTTTTTCGTAAACATTCACTTAATTTAATTTTAAAATGTTTATCAAAACTCCCCCCCTCCCCCATACCACCCAACCATCACCACAAACAAGACACTATTAAACCGAAGTTTACGTTGAATTTCGTCTGCTATTTTCGGTCATAGATATAAATGAAATTTATAAAGAAATCTGAAGCGAAAAATAAGATAAAATTTGATAACTCTTCCTGTTTAAACATTCCAGACTTTAGTTTTCAAGGAAAAAAAACACGACAAAAATCTCTGACAAAAAATCGGAAGAAAGTTATTAGGCGAAAACAAATGTTTCACTAATCATCAGTTTAGAATGACGTCACAACATTGTTATAGCGACTCTCAAGTTATTCTGTTTTTTTATCCTTTACAATGTGGCAATATTGACTATTAGGAGTGAACAAGAGACTAACTATATCTTAAATAAATAAAGTAAAAAAGTCATTCATGAAGTCATTGTTCGATTCACCTTACTTTTACAAGTTGATCATTAAACTACAGAGTAGTCATAAACTGGTTATAAAATGTACTGACACATCCTTTGACTATTTAAATGTTTCTTTTTTTTTTGCTATGAATGTCTAATTTTCACAATTATATGTCGAAATAACCCAGTGTTTGATATTATAAGAAATAGTATATGTATATAGATAACCCGTATGTATATAGATAACCAGTATTTATATACATAACCAGTATTTTCAGAGGAATGTTGGGCGTTATTTTTTGTGTACTTCATGTCCTCACCAAATAATAACAAGTATCGGTTGAAGATAGTTTTACCTGTCCCCAAGTTAGGCGGTGTTCAGATATTATTATCTACCTGGTAGTTTAGTCTTTATACTATTTTTAGACAGTTTCCTAGATAACGAAGTTTTTTTTTAGGGAGGACACACTCTTTAAAAAAATGAATTTGTCAAAACTGTGGCATGCTTGTGAAGATTGAAAACTTCTTAAAAAATGAGTGAAGTAAAGCAGTTCACAGTGGATAAATTTTTGAAGTAAAGCAGTTCTCAGTGGATTAAAAAACACTATCAATATTAAACAATCCTACGGTTTAATTAAAGTGAATTTTAAGATTTATATGGAGGCGAATTCAAGAAGGGAAACCTTTTTTATACACATACTGTATTAAAATATTAAGTTATACTATTGGCCAATTACATTCGGCTATTTTATTTTGTGTTTAAAAATTCGGTTAAAGATAGCCAAATAATTTATTCACAAAAATGTTTGATACTTTGTTTATAGTAGGTAGAAAGAAGTGTATGTGTTACTGCAATGGTTTAGCCAAAAAGATATAAATCGGACATTGTTAGTGTTCCACTTTCCAGGAGGAATTCATTGTATATTCTTGACATTAACTGTACATTGAATGTTTAATTACATGATGTTTTTATTTAACATCCCGTTCTTTGTCTCATTGATTCTAAGCATTCCAGCAGAAGTTCAGGTAAGATCTTCAGTTTTTATGTTTTTAATGAAACGTTCTATCGTGTGCTGGGGCAGTAGCGTAAATATAGCTGGTAGAGCCCGGGGCGGAATATAAAAATGCTGCCCCATTGCCTGTGCACAAAAGTAATGAAGTGGTCCCCCGCCTATTAAAACCAAGGTCAGGGGTCTATGTCAGCGCGGGGACACAGGGGTGGGCACTGCCAATATATTTGAAATCTGAGTGGGACGTGTTACCGTAAGAGTACAGAGAATACAATAGCAGGTGACGTCACTTCAATAACTCTTTTTAATTAACTAACAAAATAAAAATAGCTTGGAAATACAATTTGAAACTGTCATGGTGACACATGGTAAGGATAACATTTTCAACGAAGGAATGTTGGTTAAATAGTTGCTGTTTGTTTTAACTATGTTTTCAATCTCTTACTACCTCTATCTATCTATCTATCTATCTATCTATCTATCTATCTATCTATCTATCTATCTATCTATCTATCTATCTATCTATCTATCTATCTATCTATCTATCTATCTATCTATCTATCTATCTATCTATCTATCTATCTATCTATCTATCTATCTATCTATCTATCTATCTATCTATCTATCTATCTATCTATCTATCTATCTATCTATCTATCTATCTATCTATCTATCTATATTAGTATCTATCTATCTATTTATCTATCTTTCTGAGTATCTATCTATATTAGTATATGTCTATCTCTCTGTCAAATCAACTTTCAAGATGTTTCTATAACATTCAGAGAATGATGAAAGGTATGTAGTTTACGTTATAATATTTGACTACCAGCCCATTAATACAATATTTTTGTCATCAGATACATGACTAGAGTGAAAAGTTTACAATAAGTATTTTATTAATTGTTAGGTCAAGTACCAGATTTTTGAAAGTTCCACATACTCATTTCATAAAACTTTTCTTTTACCTACTATGTCCAAATTCTTTAAAATACAAACTCTTTTCTCACATATAAAGGAGCTATCTTGTCGGCGTCCGTCCGGGCGGCGTGCGTGTGGGGAAGCCGTCGCTATAAATAATCCATGACATCATTTCTCGAAGGTACAATTTATCTATAAATAAAAAAAAAATAATTCTGCACTTGACATCACGGAAATCGGCTGCGCATTTGACGAACAAAATGGCGGTGTTTAAGCACTTGCATTTTTTCATAATAAATATCTAGTTTGTGAGAACAAAACTCCTTACTTTTTTAAAACTTGCAATATATCGAAAATCCTTAAGATTGGAGGTTTACGCATCCGATGGTACAATTTTTTTTATTAATTTAAATGTATAATATTTGTAAATATTACATTGCTAAGCACAAGTAATCTAAGCACAAGTAATCTTTAAAACAAAACTTCCTACTTTTTTAAAACGTGCAATAGATCGAAAATCCTTGTTGGTTTGGTTTGGTTGGTTGGTTTGCTTTGGTTGATTTGGTGGGTTTGGTTTGTTTGTTTGGTTGGTTTGGTTTGTTGATCGGTTGGTTTGGTTAGTTGATCGGTTGGTTTGATTGGTTAACTGGTTTGGTTAGTTGGTTTGGTTGGTTGTTTAGTTTGGTTGATTTGATTGGTCGGTTGGTTGTTTGGTTTGGTTTGGTTGGTTAGCGTTGATGGGCAAAACGTAATTTGCGACGGATTAAATGTAGGTCATTTCTGCACATTAGGAAGGTGGCATAATTCAGCACCTAATTAACCTAATTAATCGTATTTAAAAATTCAGTAGTTAAATTGATTAGGAAGGGGGTTTCACATTACACCGGGCTTAATATCTAGTCCTACTAATAAAGTAGCTATCTTGTAGTCCGGCGGCGTTCAGAGTGGGAAAGCCGTCGCTATAAATAATCTATGACGGCTTTCTACATGCCTGAGGTCCGCACGACCCTGGTCGAAACCAATGCTGGGAACGCAAAGGATCGCCGAACCATCCATGATGTCACTATGGAGACGATTGGATCCTATCCGGGGGACGCTATACTGGCATATACTGATGCTTCTGTAACCAGTATTAAAGGTCGGACAAGCTCCTCGTTTGGGATCCACATCACTCTCCCACAAACTGGCTTTGTGAAAGACCATGCTGGCCTATGTGGGTCGCTCTGTGCTTACGAGGCAGAGATGACAGCCATTACTGAGGCAGTGGACCACATAGGAGAGCTAATTCGGGAAGGGACTTTGCCTGCTACGAGCATTGTCATCCTGACCGCTCTCAGGTCTCCAAGCTGTAAAAGGGACGGGAGAATGGCCGCTTCTGCTGGAAGCCATGCTGATGGCAATACAGGGTCTTGCGTCCCAACATCATGTGCATGTGACCTTTCAATGGGTTCCCGGGCATGTGGACGTGGCTGGGAATGAACGGGCAGACTGCATTGCCAAGGCAATCCAACAGTCGACAGATCCCAAAGTGCAGCCCGTGAGTGCAAGAAAGAGCTCATTCGAGGCAGCGCGTGCCAAGATCTGTCTCTTTGGACAATCGAAGTGGTTCTCAAGCTGGGACAATGGGGTGAACGGAAGGAATGTCCGTAAGTTTCTGGAGCGGCCGTCCAAAACTGACCCGTGGTGGAAGCTTAGGAGAGTCGAGCAGGCGCTAATTGCCCAGTTTCGTACTGGGCACTGTCCTATTGGCGCGTACTTTGGGAGGTTGTGGCCCAATGTCGACATCCTTTGCAGACACTGCAGGGAGGTGGAGGAAACCGTAGATCATTTGCTTTTCGAGTGTCCCAGACTGGCGGACCACAGGGTGGACCAGTCCGGAAGCTTGCTGGCCATCGGGCTCTTTGGCAGTCTCCAGATGTTTAGAGACACAGCAAGTCTGATCTCATATAGGTACATTCAGTACTCGTCAGGTCACTCTACTTATAAGTACATTCAGTACTCGTTAGGTCACTCTTCTTAGAGGTACATTCAGAACTCGTTAGGTCACTCTACTTCGAGGCGGTCAATACTGCATTATGTTTTCTGGATTGGGGATGGAAGTAAATAAATGCACCCGTCACCATTCTTGTCGTATCCTTATGACTGATTAGTCAAACTTTCAAGTCACTACTACTTTGTACTGATTTATTTACCTATTTATTCTGATTTATTTATTTTAATATTCTATGTTCATTTCATTTTGTGATTGTTTTTGGTTGCGAGGATGGGTCTATAAAATGTATACTTCCTTCATAAAATTAATAACAGAGACCTTCTCAAGTTGAATGGTTTGCACTTTTAATTTGCCAACATATAGACCTACAACTAACGTTTGTAGTTTTTTTTTTAGTTGACAATACAGGCGGCCCTCGACTTTCGCACATAATTGGTTCCTGAAAGTGTGTGCGAATGTTGAATGTTCGAAAGTAGAGGGAAATAAAAAAGTTCAAACATTTTATTTTAAAATATTTATTTATCGATAATAAGAACAAATTATTTGAAATATATATTTTTACATATACATTATACATACTTAATTTATCGATGCGTGTTTAAATACTTTCAGGTATTTTCTTTATAAACCTATCAAGAATTAATTGAATATCACCCCTTTTCTTTCTTTCTTGACACAGAGTTCTATAGCATGCTATACCTTTCTCAATGACCCTACGTATTTGAGATATGCGTTCTCCATTGTCGTCACATTCTTCCATTACAACGATAGATTTCTCAAGGTGCACAAAGGCTTCAGTTCATATTTTTGGTTGTCAAAATCTTGTTGGTTTTATCAGCTTCTTCTTCCCCACTTTCATTATGTATTTCACTTAATTCTTGTTACTCGATTAAGTATTCATTTGACAGATGTAATGAATGAGATTCATTCAACTCATTAACATCTTTATTGGTGACATCCAAGTAAAGATCATTCATTAGACTAACTATTTCATCTGTGAGAAAGACCGGGTATAGACCAGAAATTCCGTATACCGGGTATACGGAAACAGTCGGAAATTACTGAAAGTGCTACACTAGCGCTTTTATGGACGATTCTAAAAACACGTTTAAAAAAATATTTTTTACATATGTTCGAAATAGCGAATTGTGCAAAAGTAGAATGTGCGAAAGTCGAAGGCTGCCTGTATCAGTTTGTATCTCCGAATATTTCTGCATGAATGATATTATATAATATAGTTGAACCATTTCAACTATCAGTTTGAGCTTTGAAAAATTTGTTCGTTTATGCATTAGAGGTTTTTGAAATAGAATTTCTCAAACTGTTCGACAGCAAACTCTTAAGTGCAGAATGCAAAAGTAGTTAGGGGATGGAATTGTGGTAAACTCAGCAGATCTACACATAAATAATGAACATCAATGACAAATCGAATATTTTCTCCTGTTAGCCACAGCTACAAAATAATATACATTACATGGTTACATAACACCACTTAATCAAATCAAGTTCATTCCTGGTCATAATGCACCAGATGAAGTATTTAATTATTTGTTTTACCGAATTACGCCTTGTTATGGCTGGATTGACTGTTTTTTTTTTTATAACCTAGCGGTTATTTAAAGCCATTTTCACTATCAGACATTGACTCAACAATTAACACATACAAGTTAAAACTGGGAAACCATTGTCGCCACCACCCATCAAATACACACCACTTTGTGACACACAGTAGCGGACTTAGGGTGTAGAAACTGGGGCGACAACCTGAGGGAGCCACTCTTAAATATAATTTTTGTTGGTTACTTAGAGATGCAGCCCCGTAGACAAGGGGGGCACTGGGGGCCGTGCCCCTCCCCGCTAAGTGTGGAGTGCCCCCACCCGTTTAAAAAAGAAGAAAAAGAGGAAATATATAAAGAAAAAGTAACTAAAATGAGAAGGTGCCCCCTTGCTGGATATTGGTGCCTCCCTGTTTACTTTGACCTGGCTACGGGCCTGCTTAGATGTAACGAAACGAAGCATTTGTTCTATGTCCCGCATATTACACTCTCCCTTGCCCCACATACGGCTCTTACCTTGCCCCGCATATTGCACTCTCCCTTGCCCCACATATGGCTCTTACCTTGCCCCGCATATTGCACTCTCACTTGCCCCCATATGGCTCTTACCTTGCCCCGCATATTGCACTCTCCCTTGTCCCACATATGGCTCTTACATTGCCCCGCATATTGCACTCTCCCTTGTCCCACATATGGCTCTTACATTGCCCCGCATATTGCACTCTCCATTGTCCCACATATGGCTCTTACCTTGCCCCGCATATTGCACTCTCCCTTGCCCCGCATATGGCTCTTACCTTGCCTCGCATATTGCACTCTCCCTTGTCCCACATATGGCTCTTACATTGCCCCGCAATTTGCACTCTCCCTTGCCCCACATATGGCTCTTACCTTGCCCCGCATATTGCACACTCCCTTGCCCCGCATATGGCTCTTACCTTGCCTCGCATATTGCACTCTCCCTTGCCCCCCATATGGCTCTTACATTGCCCCGCATATTGCACTCTCCCTTGCCCCACATATGGCTCTTACCTTGCCCCGCATATTGCACACTCCCTTGCCCCGCATATGGTTCTTACCTTGCCCCGCATATTGCACTCTCCCTTGTCCCACATATGGCTCTTACATTGCCCCGCATATTGCACTCTCCCTTGCCCCACATATGGCTCTTACCTTGCCCCGCATATTACACACTCCCATGCCCCACATATGGCTCTTACCTCAGCCCGCTTATTGCACTCTCCATTGCCCCGCATAATGCACTCTCCCTGACCCAGCATATAACACTCTTCCTTGTTCCGTATATGGTACTCTCCCTTGCCCCACATATGGTACTCTCCCTTATCCAGCATAGTAAACTCTGCCTTGTCCGTAAATAGTACTCTCCCTTGACCCGTATATGGTACTCTCCCTTGACCCGTATATGGTACTCTCCCTTGACCCGTGTATTGTACTCTCCCTTGACCCGTATATGGTACTCTCCCTTGACCCGTGTATAGTACTCTCCCTTGACCCGTGTATGGTACTCTCCCTTGACCCGTGTATGGTACTCTCCCTTGACCCGTATATTGTACTCTCCCTTGACCCGTATATGGTACTCTCCCTTGACCCGTATATGGTACTCTCCCTTGACCCGTGTATGGTACTCTCCCTTGACCCGTATATGGTACTCTCCCTTGACCCGTGTATTGTATTCTCCCTTGACCCGTATATTGTACTCTCCCTTGACCCGTATATGGTACTCTCCCTTGACCCGTGTATTGTACTCTCCCTTGACCCGTATATGGTACTCTCCCTTGACCCGTATATTGTACTCTCCGTGACCCGTATATGGTACTTGACCCGTGTATTGTACTCTCCCTTGACCCGTATATTGTTCTCTCCCTTGACCCGTATATGGTACTCTCCCTTGACCCGTATATGGTACTCTCCCTTGACTCGTGTATTGTACTCTCCCTTGACCCGTATATTGTACTCTCCCTTGACCCGTATATGGTACTCTCCCTTGACCCGTGTATTGTACTCTCCCTTGACCCGTATATGGTACTCTCCCTTGACCCGTGTATTGTACTCTCCCTTGACCCGTGTATTGTACTCTCCCTTGACCCGTATATGGTACTCTCCCTTGACCCGTGTATTGTACTCTCCCTTGACCCGTATATTGTACTCTCCCTTGACCCGTATATGGTACTCTCCCTTGACCCGTGTATTGTACTCTCCCTTGACCCGTATATTGTACTCTCCCTTGACCCGTATATGGTACTCTCCCTTGACCCGTGTATTGTACTCTCCCTTTACCCGTATATGGTACTCTCCCTTGACCCGTATATGGTACTCTCCCTTGCCCCGGACATGGCAATCTCCATGGCCCACCAAAGCACACTCGCCCTAAGCCCCACGTACTGCTCATGTGACACATGACAACATAGACATATGAAAGGTTTAGTCTTTCTTTTAATTCCAAAATACAAATATAACAAGCATTGGAGAAAAGTTTAACACACACAAAAAAGAAGACTTCATGTATTTACATAGCAACAGCTGATCATTTCCATGAGTCTGAGTCAGACTAACTGAACAAATATTAATGGTTCCCCAGAGACAATGTCATGGTCACCACCGGCTAATCTTGACCCCCCCCCCCCACCAGACAATCGTTATTAACTAAACCCTAACAAAAGTCTATTACGTCAAATTAGTCCTCCCTTTGTTAGCAATGTAGTCGTACTCACTCTCATATGTCTTATAGAACAGTTGGAAAGAGGAAAGAAACTGTGTGCATAAAAATAATAAAGCTTTAAATTTACATTTTACTTTTTTAATTAAATTCCACGACAGGGTCCTTTAGTAGTGTCTGCCGTCTAGCGTCTAGTTTCCCAATTAAGGCTTTGTATGATGGTGTTGTGTAACATCTATTAATATAATACACTAGCTGTGCCCTGCAAAGCCTTTGCATGAAGATAGACTATTGTAAAGCCAGTGCCAAACCAAGGGATTCGGGGGCCCGTGGGCTTTCTTTTGGGGCCCCTGCATTTTGACGTTCGATACCATGACATGAGATTATGTGTAATTAATATTTAATGTAAAAATAGTTTTGGGGGCTCCCCTCAAGCTGGGCCCGGCGGGAGTTTTGATTTTGGACCCCCTCCCCCCACCCTACGTACGCCTCTGTGTTCAGCTTTGACACATATTTTTTTTTAAGTTATGAATTACCTAATTAGTTGTTGTTTATTTTTCTTACAACATCCTAAAGGATATCATTTCAATAAAAAAAATGTCAAAGAGATCTAATTAGTTACTTTTCATTAAAACAACTAAAAGGATAAATTCAACCTTTTTTATGCTGCGGACCCCACAGACATTCCAAATTCGGGTGGCGGACCACCGTAACCCAATGAGCTTTGGTCTCCTTTTCGTACCGCAGGTTGGGCCAGAATATGTCTTATTAAGTTTGCAGATGCTATCTACTTAAATTCTGCTAAACAGTATACCTAGCCTAAGTTACACGCAAAATATATAAAAGTCATTTCACATACCGAAATAGCTATCTATCGAAAAAAATGAAACGATCACCGAGTATTTATTATGTTGATATGTATGTTACACAGTTTTCTGTTCAGTGGTAAGGCTGTGCCTGTTTTGCACTCCAGAGTTTGTCCAAACATGGTGGTATGCGAGATAAAGACATATGCGTATTTCATGTTCAATGTCCAGTCTGGACCTGTACTTGGTAACAGTAACAATAGAGAATGCAGTTTCGTCGTAGAAAATGGTAGCAGGACATTGATGGCTTTGTCTGACAGCAGCGAGTACTCCTGGAAACATGCTAGCCAGAACTACAACAGTGGGCCAGTGGCAGTCTGCTGAACTGCAAGTGCAGTGTCCTGTCAGGCGACAAATCTTATCCAATATTTTGAATTGTTTACGAACATTTTAAAAAGTATTTGTCACATAAGCAATTCACATGAACAGCATAATAGGTTCATCGCTAGAATTTCGCACCGTTTCATCGATGCGTTAGTGAAAAATCCCTATTATCACTCTGGCCTATTATCATATTAAAAATTAATGAAAAATCTACTTCCAACTAAAACAATCTGTGGTTGTCATTTTAAATTAACACGCAAAGTATATACCATCAATTTGATATCAAAAACGTTTGTTTAAGATTATTTCTAGTCCAATCTATGCTTATAATAATTGTAACCACTGATTAACCAGACTTTTTATCAACAATAAACGCGCGTGCGCAGATCTGGATGTTTTTACAGTGATGTCAGAGCTCAGTAAGAAATATTGCCAAGATGACATGACTCAAAAACTCACTGCACAAGTACATGTAGAATGCAGTCTAGTTCAGACTTCAGATGAAGCAGAAGCAAATACCAGCGTTTTCAGTTTTCAATTCTGCACATTGTTGTTTGTGCCTGAAACATTGGCATATCTAGTATTTTTTGTTTAGCTAAAAGCTAACCAATCAACCAAACCAAGCAATACTTTATACAAGAAAAATCACTACTTTCCTTGACTTGCCCACGGACCCCTTTGAAGCTCCCTGCGGACCCCCAGGGGTCCGCGGACCACAGGTTGAAAACCTCTGAGTTAGATGACCTAGTTAGGCTGGAATTAAAAGCAAGGCTAAGCGCCCTTGTATTTTAAAGAGATAAATGTTGTGATAAGCTAATTATATCTACTGTCTGGTTTCGTATACATGGCGTCAAACTTCTACATGTGCTTTATTAGTGTTACAAAGAATCAGTGTCCCAAAGTTTCTAGGTTGAGCATTGCATTTACAAGAATATAGATTAAACATTGTATTTTCAAGAATATGGATCATTGGGTCAGGGATTAGTAATTAAGGGGAGAAAGGAGAACAGAGAGGTACAGAACAGACATGCAGTTCGACAAAATAGGCAGCACACAGGATAGAGTAGGGATGTTTCGGTGAATATGTATCTTGGAGTGTGTAGTTTCATTCTACTTATATTTTGTAATTATATTTTGTGTAATCGTCAAATAAAATATATGAATCGGACTTGGCAGTTTATATCATTTATTTGTGATGTATATGAGTGAGTACACACTTAGATAAAGCGTTAATCTCTACCAGAGAAGAGAAGACATAGACAGATCGTCACAAGAACTCACAATGCATAACTAATAATACAAGTAGTTATGATACTTACTTTAAATGTAAAAGTAAATATTGAGAAAAATTTCGTTTCTAATTCAGTTTATTAATTTACTGCAATTTTTTGTGTAAATTTCAAGGCGATTGGTGAAGAACTTTAGAAGTTATTAGCTAGGCGTGAATCCTATTTACATTTTTATTTAATTAGATAAAGCCACCGCCATGTAATCTTGCTATGCACATTGTTATATAAGTTAGTGCAGAGGCGTCACTCGGGGGTGCGGGCCGCACCGGGTGACACCAACATAGGGGTGACACCAAAACGAACAATTCTAAATTTCATAGCAGAAAGAACTCGGCATGGTCAGTTTTATAACCGATCATAATCAAAAACATGATCAGTAGCACATAGTACCACCATACGAGCAGTAGCACAGAGTGCCACCATACGAGCAGTAGCACAGAGTGCCACCATACGAGCAGTAGCACAGAGTACCACCATACGAGCAGTAGCACAGGGTGCCACCATACGAGCAGTAGCACAGGGTGCCACCATAAGAGCAGTAGCACAGGGTGCCACCATACGAGCAGTAGCACAGGGTACCACCATACGAGCAGTAGCACAGGGTGCCACCATACGAGCAGTAGCACAGGGTGCCATCATGCAAAGCGCCTAGAGCTTAGGTAAATGAATCTAATTCAAAGATGCTCGGAACAATCTGGAGTTTTTCGCAAACGTGCTAGAAAAAAGGACGGTGGTAGTCACGTGGTTTTATGAAATAGGAGACGTATTTTATAAACTCAGTTGAATTAAAGTAATATACATATTTCTGAAATACAGTCAGTAATACTATCGTTTTCATCGCTTAAATATTTTAAAGTAAATTCTCTAAGGCCAAGACCGTCTAGAGCAGGAAAATTTGAAATATGTACCATTGTTCATGGTGAAAACGGACGAAACTGATCACCCAATCCATCGAAAGAGCAAAAGAAGGCATTGAATGCTATGGATTTCCTGTAGGCAAAACAACCAGAAGAGAGAAAAGACTTTATGGGGGGTTGAGTTCTGATGTAGGACTGTCAATAGAACTGCAATTCAAACGTGTTGCAACAGAAGTGCTGGACAGACTTCATATGGAGATGAAGGATAGATTCCAAAGGTTGCAAAACCATGTGGGCACCTTTGGGTTTCTTCTTAAGCCTGTTGAATTTTATGGATGATCACACACTGATAAAAAACTGTTACTTTTTCCTGTTTGTATGATGACATACAGGCAAATCACTTTTTCAATGATGTCATTGATGCACGAGCACTTTCATCAACAAACCAGTACCACAATCACCAATTGACTTATTGAGGAAGCTGGCTTCATATGGTAATGATGTGTGCCAAACCGTGCAACCTTCATCCGAATACTGTTAACTCAGGCCACTTCCATTGCATCATGTGAGAGATCATTCTCAAAACTCAAGTTAATCAAAAACTATATCAGGAGCACAATGGCGCAAGAAAGACTTAGCAGCATGGCTTTAATGTCAGTGAAGTCAAAAATACTAGACAACATTGATTTAGAATAATTTAGATGATGTTATAAATGCCTTTACTGCACAGAAAGCACAACGTGAGGCAATATGAATTGAGATTTGTCACATGTTCATTATCTCGTCACTAAACAATGGAATTATTCATTAAAAGAGTTTTAATGATTATATTTTGTTAATTTTATTGATATACTGTACTAATTTGAATTTAGACACATATTTATTAAGTAAATTATCTCATGTCATGATATCGTATGTCGAATTGCAGGGGCCCCCAAAAAGGCCAAGCCCCCCCGGCCCCCAAATCCCTAGGAACGTCTCTGTAAAATGCTATCTGTTTTAATAAAAATTACAATAATTTGAATGATATTATATATCTTAATTATTACTTTTAATATTTTTTTAAGACTTTTACATTTCATAATAAAAACCACAGAAACTATTTAAAACTAGATTTTTCAAAAAGAAATATCGAATCGAGACGTTGGTGGCTAGACGCCATTTTGAATTCTTGTTTTCCGCTTTCGATTTGACGCAGAGAGTAAAATGAATATTATGTATATATAAATAATTTGTGGTGTACAAAGATACATTCTTGGTGGTGTCTATTAACATTTAAAACTACTGTTATTATCACTGACGTACATGGCCCGCTGTTCTCAAACTTTTTCGTGACTTTTACCTAAAGTAAAATAAGCTTGCTAATAAAAGTAATTATTTGTCTAATGGAGTGTTATAACCTTTCTAAATACGATACTTGGGCTTGTTTTCATGCCATCGAAAATGTGATGCGAGGATGGATGCTGCTGACAGCCAGTATTAAAAGCCTACTATATGCAGACGATTTGACAATCTGTAAAGTGTACCCCAGCATTCGAGAGGGCGCCCCAGAAGAACGTGAAAACGGTCGGCTGTTACACTCAAATGTGGCGCTTAGAGATGAACTGCTCGAAGACCGTCTATTTGCTCTTCAGGACTCGACGAGAATGACTATCCTGAAGCTCGAGGTCGAGGGCCATGTTCTAGCTCTAGACCCGAGGCCGAAGTGCTTGAGTGTCATACAAGACATATATCTAAACTTGTGAGCGAAAGGCATCTGAAAGACTAACTATTGTCAAGAAGCTAGAGTTCATATCTAAGGTGTACATGGGTGTACATGGGTGCAGTCACGTCTCAGGTCTGGTTGTGCAAGTCTACGGGTCTCGATCTACACTAGATGAAGTACAGAGCCAAGCTCTCCTGCATGCACTTTTCGAACAACTCCTACAGCTGCGGTGGAAGGCATGGCAAAAATGCCATCACTGGGAGAGGGCCATCTTAATAGCCTTTGGGCGATATAAGCTGCAAGAGAGGGATTATGGCCTTAGGGCGAAGGTTGATGACAATAGCTAGCTGTTGGGTATTGTTATAGTATTCTATCAGACATTTCTGTCGGCAGAACTCTCTTACAGCAATCTACAATTGGTGCAATGTGTTTTAAGATGTGGAATGTAACAACTATATATAGTGAAGGCTATCGAGTATCTATGTCCCGACATTTTGCATTGGTGACTATAGTGAGTTCCTGGGCAGTAGAACGTGCCTGTTAATGACTGGGCCAAATTCTAGCGCAATGGTTCAATGGCCAGACACATCTTGTGTGTGATGAAAGTAACTTACTTCACTATGGGCATTGTCCTCCTTTGAGGCCAAATCTCGATTCACTGTGCGCCGCTGTATGGAGGTTGAGGGAACCGTTGATAATGTTTTGTTTGAATTCACCAGGCTGACGCCCCACAGGTGTACCAGTTGGGTAGCTTGCTTGCCTTTGTTCTGTACGCGGCAAGTTCAAAAAATTACTCTTTCAAGGCATCATAAAGTTCTGCTGTCTTAACATTGTTTTCACTAAAAAAAATATTTGAATCCATTTGTTCTGGGATATTTCCATTTCAATGTCAGGAAAATATGACAAGATTTCACTTTCCCAATGCTAGATGAACAGATTATTGATACGTTGGATTTTGTCTTCACCAAAGTATGAAACTGTTGGGAAGATTGCAAAATGTCTAGCAGAAATTCTGCTTCTCCAATAGACAATTGTTTTTAATGATAAGCTTGCACATTGTCAGCAGGCTTGCGGAGCCGCCATATTTTTTCCGGCTCCGGCGCCTTCAAATTTGACGGCTCCGGCTCCCGGCTCGGCTCCGGCTCCCTATTAAGATAGTATCACACGAGACAAAAATTTTTGTAATTGCGCCACGCAAACATGCCGCTGATAAAAAGTTATGCAAAGTTTGCCGCGTTCACCTCCATAGTCAGGAAATTGAAAAATATACGCATTGTCGGTTTTACTAAAAACAAACCATTTCAGTGCATCCAGAATCATATCAATATTTTCGATCGAGGTTTCACTAGTCGCCATTTTCATAGGTAATAAAAAGTTATTTCAATGATCAAATTACCAAATAGTAAAATGATACATTATTTAAAATATTTTAAAGACTTCAGTATTTATATTTATTATTTATAAATTCGAAGTGACTATTCGGACCCGGGAACCAATAAACTCCGATTTTTATTCGGACCCCGTCCCAATAAATTCTGATTGTTATTCGGACCCGTGGCAAATATGCACTTAGCTTAGCTATATATACATTTTGTTATTGTTTTTTGTTTAATTTTTGATAATTGTTTGAATGGCATGATTTAATCGTTACTCAGTGGCTAGGGTTCCGACTATGCGGACTATGTATTATTATTTTTTCGGGTTCCGTCTATAGTTTATATATAAGTGCATATCTGCCACGGGTCCGAATAACAATCGCACTTTATTGTGACCCGGGTCTGAATAGCCACAGTCTTATAAATTTATCTACTCTATTTCAGCTATTCTGTTTATAATAAAATTGTTAAATACAGAAAGCGACCATTTTGTTTTTAGTCTATTACAAATTCGCGGTCAAATAATATACGAAATGACGCGTTCTATTTGTCGTCGTTGTAAAAATTTATTTTTAAATGATTGATACAATTATTCTATGAAATAAAACTGTTTTAACTTTATATATAACAAAATAACATGCCATTAAAAAAATTTCGGATGGTAAACAAGATTTAAAATGAACACAAAACGATTTCCCATTAAAGATTTCTTGTGGTGATGTGCGTGCAGCTATCAATCAAATGCTGTTACTGTTGTGGCGTTCGTAAAACATGACAACATTTCAAATTGTAGGAGGCAAACAATCAAACAATTTTGGAATTTTAAAGATAAAAAAAATTTATGCTGTAAAAAAAAAAAAAATGTGGGAACGTGGAGCCGCCATATTTTTTCGGCTCTGGCTCCGGCTCCAGCAAAAAGTAGCGGCTCCGCAAGCCTGATTGTCAGTGGAAAAAAATGTTGCTGTTCGGTCCTTGAAATTTAAGTTTTAGTTAGTTTATATTGGTAAATATCTCGGAAACATATGCAAAAATAACAACTTTAGTTTATATTGGCAAATATCTCGGCAACATATGCAAAAATAACAACTTTAGTTTATATTGGCAAATATCTCGGCAACATATGCAAAAATAACTTTAGTTTATATTGGCAAATATCTCGGCAACATATGCAAAAATAACAACTTTAGTTTATATTGGCAAATATCTCGGCAACATATGCATAAATCGTAATCATCCGACTCGTTGTACTTTTACCTTTATTCAAATTTTTACTAAAATGTACTTAATAATTTTTACAATCTAAAAAGTTACCTCATGTATTAAAATGTTTATTGATTTTCAATTACAAAATTGCTACCCCCCCCCCAACCACCACCACATGTGTAGAAAAAACAACTGGTTTTCCATTCTGCCCCCCCTCCCCCCCCCCCAAAAAAAAAACACCTTTTATTCTTCAATGGTTCATAAACTTAAATTCTTTAGTTTTAAAACTGTCTTGAGTCGTGTTTTGCATTGATGCGACCCTCTTCAAACTTCTCTTGGTTGTTGTAAACAAAATTATACGGCGTTGAGTACCCCTGCATAATCTTTCCCGAACCCCTTGGGGTACGCATAAATACCATTTGAGAAATACGGCGCATTGGGTCAGGTTATTTCGAAAATTGCTGATAAATTATTATAATACATAAAAATGATAAGCGACAAGTATTCTTGCTATTGCCATTGACCAAAGTTTGTGTTGTATGTTGACAGATTGATATCAAGTTGGAATGTCAAGCTGGTAAGTAAATATAGTGAAAGTGTTTAATTAGTTTATGTCGGCATCATAACCGTTCCTCTAGTCAGGCTAACTAGGCGACAGCCTGGAGCCCACTGTACATGGGCCCCCTTCCAAGATAATTCATATTAATCTAATGCTGAGAGGACCCCGACAGTAAGTTTGCCCCTAATATCTGTAAGTCTCAATCTGCAGTCCCAAATGACCCAAGAAAGTCTCTATCATAAAAATATTGACCTATCATCTCACATAACCATGACTTAAAATCGTACATCACCATAACCTATTATCTCACATAAGAAAGACGATTGAGTAGCAGCTTATCATTATGATTCTATTTCAGGCTGGTCCAGACTTGGTCAAAAATGTTACAAGTTATACACTGACCCTGTGTCCTGGGCAACAGCTGATAGAGTTTGTAAGAGGTAAATATTTTAACTAGTTGATAGAGTTAACTAACATGTAAGCTCTGTAGCTTTGTAGCTAGATGATATTTTGTCAAAATGTAAACGTTATACTTATAACTAGCAGATGGACTTTGTTAAAAGATGGATTTTAAATATTAACTTTCTAATTTTGTTGTCTGAGTATTAAATCTTTTTACTTCTACTAATGCATATATTTTTTATAATAATATGCATTGCATTTTTAAAAATAACTACTTCAATATTAATTAAACTCTACTGTTTCTATCAGTTATGGAAGTTTATTGCCTGCTCCAGTTGATTATTGGGAAAATGAAGAGATCGGCAGTTTTGTTAGTAACGCAAGTGTTACAGAGTTTTGGATTGGTAAGTTCTAACAATGTGCTACTATCACCGTTATTATTGAAATTAATCTTCAATTAGTTAACGTATTTGATCGAAAATCTACAATATAAATTGAGCAATTTAATAGTGAATTTATAGACATTAATTTTAAATTGTAACAACGCGACACAATTAGTATAATTGGGTGTGTAAATAATGTGCATTGTACGACACTGATTTACTTCCCTTGTATGTTACCGTTAAAGTATGAAATCCGTTATTGTATAGAATACCTAGTTATTCCATGAAATAACTGATCGTGTCCGTTAAAGTGTAGAACTCTCTTGTATTTCATGGTTTAACTAGTTATTTCATAGAATAACGATCTGCAGCCCGTTAAAGTATAAAATAATCTATATCATATATCTCGCACGACAAATACATTTCCCTTCCTACCCCTCTACTGCATTTATTAACTACAAAGAGTAGAAAAATGAATAGTCCCAGTAATAAATGCAACACCAGATGTAATGTTTTATTGCTCAAGTGATTCTTTGACATTTTGTACGAAACTCATTTATCTATTGGGCACAGTGGTAGAGTTCGAATGATAAAAGAACTTAATAGTGCTTACAAAAATATTACGCAAAATGATATTAAGATTTTCCTGATTTTTTGTGAATCTTGTCAACAAAAACGCAAAGCGGGCAAAAAAGGTGTTGTTGTTAAGCCCATGATTTTTTAACATATGAATTCAAGATGTCAGGTTGACCTCATAGATTTTCAATCACAACCTGATGGAAACTATACATTTATTTTAGTTTATCAAGATCACCTTACTAAGTTTGTGGTTTTAAGAACTCTTCAAAGAGAGCAGGAGAAGTTGCAGGACAGTTGCTTGATATATTCCTGTGGTTTTGGTGCCCCATGTATATTGAAGTCGGACAATGGAAGAGAAATTTGTAACAAACTTATTGTTGACTTAAAAGCAACTTGTTAAGGTCGCACATGGCAAACCAAGACATAGCCAAAGCCAAGGCAGTGTTCAGAGAGCCAATGAGAACATAGAAAATATGTTGAAAACTTGGATGCAAGACAACCAGTCAACTTCGTGGAGTAAGGGTTAAAATTTATCCAGTTTATGAATAACAGAGCGTTCCATTCTGGTACTAAAAGGTCCCCCTACGAAGCTATGTTTGGTAGCGCAGCTAGAATGGGACTGTCAACAAATGCCATTCCGAAGGGAGCACTTAATTCGTTGGTCGACGAAGATCAATTACAAAATACTTTGACTGCAATGAATGTTTCTTCTGAACCTAATAATGAAAAAGTAGTTGAACAAACAGTCGTCTAAAGCAAATCCCATTACGAAACATGTATGTGTCTGGTTAAAAAGAATGCAGAGATAGAATGTAGTTGCTTCAAATGTATGCAGCCTGTCTATATATCATGTTCGGAAGATTATGTTTCAGAAGATGAAGTTGAGCAGAAAATCAGCAAATTGTGTTTTAATGGACTTATTGTTCAAAGAGAAAGAAAAAAAGTCTAAAAATGTGTTTAGAAATTCAAGCGAAAAAGATGAAATTAATGTCGGATAATTCTCATTCTGAAGCCTCTATGGGGTTTACCTCCGTATCCCAGTGCCTGAAGTTGACAGAGGAAAAGGTGATGCCAAATCTATTTTAGCTATTATCTTAAAAATAACCGAAGAAGGATTTTTCCAATTTGAGACAAGAAACGGCCGCATAAAACAATTATATTCCCGATCCCAGTTCAGTGTCTGCGAACAAAAATTAATTAAAATCGAAGAAGTACCCGATGTACAAAGATCGCTCCGGTCGGTTGCTACAGCTCCAAGTTTAGGTACTGGTCATGGATTTAAAAAATGTTCGTGTACAACCCAGTGGGTCAACAACAAATGTTTTTTTTTTGTTTTAGAAATAATGTTCTTTGTAAAATCCAAGTTCTATTTTAGTAATCCTTGTAGTAACACATGATTTTATAGTACGTTTTCATAAATACTAATTATACGCCGCATAAATTAGATAAATTGATACTTTTTTCATTTTAATTGTCTATCATTAGTTTATTTATAGAATAACTATATATTTCATTTTAGATAAATTATTTATTTTAAACTTTAACTGTCTCTCATTAGTTAATGTATAGAATACCTAGTTATTTCCTAGAATAACTTGTTAAAGAGTCAAATTAATAACATATTACACACTTTACGGACACGATCAGTTAGATCAGCCAGTGACAGTCAGTGTACAGCCTGTGTACAGTCAGTGTAAGCCAGTGTACAGTCAGTGTACAGTCAGTGTAAGCCAGTGTACAGTCAGTGTACAGTCAGTGTAAGCCAGTGTACAGTGTAATTTGGTCAAGCGGTCTCTCTACAATATTAAATGGCCTAAAAATGCTTTAAATATTCAACCTATTATTAATCCATCGGAACGCCCTACGTGGTAGGCCTATATATATCTGAGACTTTCTTATGGATCGGCAAGTTAGGCCACCACCTAAGGCCGCCACCTAGGGCCACCACCTAGGGCCACCACCTAGGACCGCCACCTAGGGCCACCACCTTGGACCGCCCCCTAGGGCCACCACCTAGGGCCACCACATAGGGCCACCACCTAGAACCGCCATCTAGGACCGCCACCTAGGGCCACCACCCATGGTGGACTGGGGAGTTCATGCGGCCCCGGAAAAAAACAAAAAGCGGCCCTATCTCCATGAATTTTATTTCCTTGTGCATTTTTTCCATCCAAACCTGAGGGCCGAGGCCTCCAAAGTCATGTGTCACTTTACAAATTACAATATACAGTAACAAAAAAAACAACGATAAATCGCGTTTATAATTTATAATTGTATATAAAATATCAAGAATGCGTCAATTCAAGTTATAAATCAATTCATTCGGACTCACTGAGATGGTGTTTATAGTATTAGCAACTTCTTTAAGCTGTGTGCCATTTCGACTACATGATCTATAATTGTGTCATTATTTAAATCACTTAAAACATCGGTTTCTGTTAACATAAGCATACAAGCTTCAAGGTGTGTTGAAGACAATGAGCTTCGCAAGCGATTCTTAATGTATTTCAGAGAAAGATCTCCCACAAGCTACTTGGGTAGAAGACAGAGTCAATAAAAGTTGATATGCACTAAAGAGATGCTTGTATGTTTGCCCACAAAAACTGTATTTATGTAGTACAGAAAAGCAGCAAACAGGAAATTTTTTGCAAAATTTGCATTTTTCAAGTTCCTCACAACTTAGTCGTCCCAGAGTTTATGTGGCAAATCTTCACTGACGCTGTCCTCTACTGAATCATCGAACATTTGGAGAAGGTATTCGTCGGGGACAGAATGTTTAAATTTGTCACATTCCTGCGCAAAGTCAGTTAGCTCTTCTCTGAGATTAGTCGCTATAGCGCTTTCATCAAATTTAACGAGAATACTGCTAAGGCGCTGCATCGCTGATGTAGCCAAAACTTGTTGTTTAATATCCTCAAAACTATGTGGATCAAGACAGGCAATATCTGCGTATAAGGAATCGTGACTTTCAAATCGCTTTTCAATAGTTTTTACAATTTCGTCCATGACGCAGTTATGAACTTCAATGCGATATCTGTCCGCTGCTTTATTTTCTACTACCTCGCGCGTTCTTCTCTCAACATACATGGCTTTTGGTTTGTGTAAACGCTTGTCTATAAAATTTTCCTCAATGGTAATTTAAACACTTTCTTCTTCCAACTCGATATTAGCCCAGGACACAAATCGTTTGGCACTGTCTAGAACACCATCGAAATCTCTTGAAATATTTTCTAACAGTACAATCTACATTACGGTATGCTTGCAGTGCATCCATTCCGGTGGTTTGTAAATAATTAGAAAGCGATCCTGTGTGCTGGATTATTCTTAAGTATAATTTTGCAGTGCCAACCGTTTCAAACTCGATAAACTTATCTAGTAAAGTTTGTGTATCCCTGATTTTTGCATGGAATGCGTCTGATTGTGCTAATTATTGTAACGTATAAATCAATTCAATGAACAATGATGAGTTTGGATCATCAAAATTTCCAAATATTTTTTAACGCACTTTCTTTGGCCCACCATCGCGTTTCACCAATAATATATGATCTTTGGTGTCTAGATTTCTGTTGGTGGTCGACCCAAACATCCATTTTTTTATACGATTCTCTAAAGAACACCGCACATGCGTTAAGCAGTTGAAATATGCTGATTGAAGAGGTCGTGGTTTGAGTGGTATCACTTAGAACAAGATTCAATACATGTGTGTAGCACCAGACATGAATTTGATGAGGTGCAACGTCACTCAGTCATTTAGTAAACCCATTGTACTGTCCTTGCATATTGACTGCCCCGTCTGTAGCATTACCGACACAATATTCAATATTTATGTTACATTTAATGAGTTTCTCTTGAAATAATTCAAATATACCTTTTCCAGTAGAAGATGTACAGTTTGCAACGGATATCAATCGCTCATGAACTTTATCTGTTACATATCTTATAATTATTGAACATTGGTCCTTAACACTTACATCCTGAGTTGTATCTAATTGAACTGAAAACATACAGCAGATTTAATTTCCTCCGAAATGGTTTTCTTTATTATTTTTCTTATTACATCAATGATATAATTCAATGTCGTCTTCGATATGAGGGTAATCAAATTTCTTCTCCCCTTATTCGCCAAATTAGATGCATGTCTGTCATTACTTTTTTCAATAACCATATAAAGATGTTTTTTTAATTATTGGGTCAAATTTTGACAAGAGTAATAATATTACCAAGAAATTTCCATGATCGATTGTATCGTCGTTTAATGTATAAGGCAGCATTATTTTTTGACCGATAACTAAGACCACGTTTTCCAATCATTTTCAGAATCTCAATTACTCTTTCCAGCACTTGTCTCTTTTCTTGAACCTGTTGACACCTTTTTTTATTTTGCTGAGAGAATAAAATGCTATCAATGTCTCTTTCACTTACATTATATAAGCTTCCACACACTTCTCGTAATATTCGCTGTTTTCATGTTCCTCTAATCTTTGATGCACATGTTTCCAGGAATTCATTCCCGTTGTGAATGAGTTCATGTCGCCAGTCTTGTCATATGCTAAGCATACTATGCAAAACAAAGCTTTAGATTCTTTACAGTATGGCACCCAATTCCTATTGATACCATTGCTTCTGAAAAATACTCGATGCGCATTTGTAAATGGTAGATCAGTTTCATTCGCACTTGGTTGTATTGGGTGAAATTTAAAAAATGATTGTAAAGTATTCTGTCGAGGACGTTTGAAATAGTAACTGGTGTTTTTTTTTTATCGATAACTAAAGTATCATTTTCTGGATTTAGATCTGCCACTGCTAGCGTTGTTTTCATAAATATTGTGCTGTGTTAACTCCGTAACATTTTCTAAATGTAAGGTGGGAATCAAGTTTGTTGGCACTACTGAATGCTGATTGTTGTCATCGCTTTGATTTGTGTTGGGCTGTGTACTTGTAGAAGGTGTTTGTTGAGAGACGGTGTTTTTAGTTTGAATTGGAGTGGCTTTAAATAAATGGACTAGATTTCGGCATTTAGCTCCATCTTTACCAAGAATTTTTAGTTTCTTATCTCTTAATTTCTCCGCACCACCTTTTTATTTACGTTTTGAATTTATATCACTCGTAACAGCTAAATATTTTATTTAATTAATACTAATTAAAATTAACTAACAAATAAAAAAAAATTTTATCAAACAAACTCAGCGAAAGTAGAATGGAAGATGTAAATTCTAACATGGCGGTTAACCATTAACATCCCTAGTACGGAGCTTTTTATTGATGTAAGAGTACGGCCGCTGTTGGTTTGGACCGCCATTTTGGAAGTTGCCTCTAATACCACCGCATATTAATTATTATATCACCGGTCCTGGCGGCCAACCGGTCCTGGCGGCCCACCGGGAATATTCCTGCCGCTACCTAGAACCGCCACCTAGGGCCACCACCTAGAGCCGCCACCTAGGGCCACCACCTAGAGCCGCCACCTAAGGCCACCACCTAGGGCCACCACCTAGCCCCCCCCCACTGGTAAAAAGACCCCGTTTAATATTAACTGAAATGCTAAGAGGGATCCGGCATGAGGTACCACATCAATAGAACTCTATTCCTAGTGCCCCCAAACATCTATAGAAGTCTATTTATCGGGCCTTTTATATCTAAGAAACAACTCTGGTAAAAACAGGTGCTAGTCATTAATTCCGAAAAATTGGAATTCAATAGATTACATGTATTGAAATTTTAAACTGTACTGTTAGGTACTGTTAGGTAGACGCTATCCTGTAGTGAATTCTTTCATCCACACTAATGGCCATGGTGTGACCACATGAGACCATGGAGATCATTGAAGATCGAACCGCGCTTTACCGCACAACTAAATGGTCCCCTCGTTGAAATCCCATCTATTTTAAAATACATGTAGCCTACTTTGTAAACCATAATCTATTCAAATACCAGATTAATTTGGTATTTCAATTATTTTATTTCTTAATTTTGGATTCCAAGGTTTCACTCTAAGGCGGATGCTGCTCTTAGCAAAGAGGCACATGAAATTATGAAAAATCTAGTTTGTGAGGATCCATAAACAAATACATCCATTATAATAGTTTCATTAAAAAATGACTTGGAACTTAAACGATTTCTAGAACGGATCATATTTGGAATCTTAATTAAGACAGGCAGATGAGTTTGTGGGAATCCATCAACGGAACCATCTTTTTTAAAGAAATTTATAAGGGGAAAAAAATCTCAAAACATGTACGCTTAGAATTCCACAGTACTTTAAACCAACCCTGCCTGGCGATATCCACCAACCTCTGATCGTAGCCCGTAGCTAGCTATTGCTGTAACCTATGGGAGGTACATTTTTGGCGCCCCACACACCAACCAATGTTTCCTCTTATTTTCCGGCCAAATAAACAAAACATTTGTAATGTGTGTGCGCGCGTGTACAGCTTAGAGAGAACTCTGACCACATAAACGATCTGAAAGTGCGAAAACGTAGTAAACATATGCATTTCCTGTTTAATTAGGGTGTAAGATCGATTAATTCTTGTTTTTTCCCCGCCATCATCTAGTTTCCTCATACGTCTTTTTCTCTTCTTTTAAAATAGGCCTGGAACATTCAGCCATCACACAATTTTGCATCTCTGCATATTCTTTTTATAAACTTCCAAGCATCCCCCTACTGATTGTGCTGTTTGCTTATATGCTAATCGGGGTTTCTCTGTCCTTTGCAGTGATTTTGTGACTTAATCATAGATAACAATCTTTACCGACAAATCCTAGCATAGCATAAATGAGAAACTTATTATTGGCATCAAATTGGCTGCTCCAGTATTTATTATCCAATTTAATTTTCGCGTACTCAGATATATCTTAAAGTTGACCATACAACTAAGTTACTATGATGCATTCACTACTGCTGATCTTGATGACCATCTCCAGTGTATGTGTGTGACCTTTTAATGTTACTTGTACAACTGACAAAACTTTTTTTCACGGTAATGGACATACGGGCTGTCCATTATTTATGTCAACAAATTTTTGGCGATTTTTACCCCCCCCCCTTGTCAACAACTTGTCAAACTTCCAGAGACCCCCCCCCCTATAAAATTACGTCAACATTTGATTACCCCCCCCCCCCAAAAAAAAAGGTGGCTTCCAAAATGTTTATGTGGCAAAATTAATAGGAATATAGTTAGTTTAATTAAAATACTGAATGTTAAGCGACTGTGTAACACATGACTACAAATGCTGCTTAATTTTCCTATTTATTAAGTAATTATAATAAGTTTAAAAAAGTAACATTTAGAGTGACGTCAACTTTTTGTATGACCTCCCTTGTCAGAAATGTTCTCAACCCTCTCCCCTATTTTGATGGCAGCCGAATTAACTGGACAGCCCCATACTGCGAAATAGCTGACAATCAACTAGACATTTTTTTTTTCATTTTATAGATGCACTGTAAACAATAACAAAGTTCAGTATGAGTGGGTTCCATTGGATAGGCCGGTCATATTCGACCCATTGTCAAAGCCATCTATTCTGCAGTTTGACAACATTAGATAATGACATTATTTTTTTCTAGATAATCACTTACTAATTTTTCTGTTATTTCATCAGTCAGGTCTGCCTTCTCCACGTGACATTAAAGCGGGTCACAATATGTTCTTTAATTTAACAGAAGGGCCGGACCATAAGCAGATGAATGGAATGTTTGTGTGAAATAACATAAATTAAATGTAAACGTTATTGATGTAAAAAAAAAAAAGAAGATGAGAGTTTACTGTCTGGTCTAGAGGGTGACTTTTTTTTTCAAGATAAATATTTCGTCACCCTCTCATGTTTTGGGTTGCGCCCCATTTTTTGCGTCTGCCCTGATAGATGGCATATATTTGAGTCAGTATGAATTATCAATCATTTCTCGGTACCAAGCCTTCGTAATGTCCTCATAATATTTAAATATAGAGCTCAGTGATACATATTTATGTACATATTTTATTTTCTTTTACAAAAGAATTACTATTTTGGAGAGAAGCACACAAATACAAATGTCCGATAGATTCTAATTTTGAACTAGAGCGATTTGTAGAGTTTTAAGGTCTTATTTATATTTTCTTTTTGCAAAAACTACTCTGATTTTCGAAGTAAAAAAAATAATACACGACCTTTTCAGAGACTTAGCCTAAACATCTAAACAGGAGGTTGGTTATGTGTTGTGACTGTCGCGTTTTATTTTTACACATATCAGATACGCAGTGGCTACGATTACGTCAAGCGCCATTCTATTATTTCTCATTTTTTTTCGGGTACCGGCAATTATATTAGGGATAGGGTTAGGGTTAGGGACAGTATTAGGGTGTGGAGAAATATCTATTGACGTAATCCGGAAAAAAAAAATACGAATTACGTCTTGATGTTACCGTGGCCACTGCGTAAACAAAAAGGGTTAGGGGTTAGGGTTAGGGATAGGGATAAGGTTAGGGACAGTGTTAGGGTGTGGAGAAATATCTATTGACGTAATCCGGAAAAAAAAATACGAATTACGTCTTGACGTAAGTGTAGCCTGTCCCTATCAGATAACTCAGATAAGGCCATTCGTCTTTGACGTAAGTTGCTACAGGTAGATGACAATGGCATGCGAATTGAAGATATTTAAAAAAATATATATATAAACTTAATATATTACAAATAAAGGACCGTTCACATATATAGCGACTGAAGGTTTGTGTGTTGACAAGGAGTGGGGGAATACGGTGCCTTTTTGTTTTACTCTTTATTCAGAAACGATTAATCATTAATAGAAAGTGTGGGGTCTGTAGCAAATTTTAATAGGATGAGTTAGGTTTTTGTATGATAATGCATTTCTTTTTACAAACGTAATACTTTCTGTTCTAGTTGCTGGGTCCAGAAGCGCGGGCACATAGCATTTGCTACTTGCTCTACTAGGCTAACCTGCTTATAAACAAGTGATGGGAATGTAGTAGTTGATGTAGTAGTTTTATAAAGCAAAATTTGTTTTAAAAAGAATGTTAAAAAGTAATAATTAAATAGAATACAATAGAGGGACAGATGGCTGAGTGGCGCTTGCCTGTCAAACTAAGAGTTCTTAGTTCGATCCTTGGTGTAAACCTTGGGAATATTTTCAGGTCCAGGTGAAAGTTGTTAAAATGTGTACCTGACTATAGTTGGGGAAGTAAAGACAGCTGGGTGTTGTGCTAACCACACAATCCCTTAATGTGTTGAAACACTTCATCTACCCTGATGGCCCTTTATGTCTATGGGAACTTTATTTACTTACTTTTAAATAGAATGCAATAATTTTCTGCCAACAGGGATAATAGTTAGAGGGATGGGGCGATACATTTTTAATAACTCTTTATAAATGGTGAATTTGATAGTTTTTTGGGTAAAATAATATATCGTTGACCCCCCGCCCCTAAAAAAGTAGAAATTTTGTTTATTGTAAATGAGAGACCTCTCTACGCCTATTACATACGTGTTAAAATTTAAATTTTATCTAACTCGTTTGCTACTTAATTAACACTGATTCTAGTTTGGATGGAGGTCTTCATATTTTACCTGCTTACTTTTTGGAGAAGCCGTGCATAGAGAAAGATTTTAGTTTGTATTTCTTTTTTTAATCGTAAATTTGAAAATCTCTACATTTTTATTGATATTCATTTATTGGTTATACATTTAGATCACATTTTTTCAGGTGCCAGTCGTATTGGATTCTTACCTAATAATAACAGGAATCTGAAATTTAGCAGCAAAGTTGATGCCCAGATGTGGGTGGGACATTGGTTTATTGATCAGCCTGCATTTCAGGAAGGGGATTGTGTCAGTGTGATTAAAGATAAAAAAGGCTTACACAAATGGAAGTTTCTTCAGTGTGATAGTAAGCTATCTTATGTTTGTCAAAGACCTGTGTGTTCTGAAGGTAAGTTTCATAAATTCTGTAATAGGTTGATGTTGAATTTGTGTTCTGAATGTTTCATACAAGCTATAATAGGTTGATCTTGATTGTGGTATTGATACAAAAATAGGTTTTATTTATATTGGCAGGATGTTTATTATTCTCTATATTGTTGTCATATTTATTTATATGATATTGACAACTGACAAGATAGCACAAGGAAAGGTTGTACTCTTTTCATATAACTGCCGATAAAAAAAAATTGCAAAAAACATATGGTTTTTGTTCTCATTTATTTGACTTTCTCATCTGCATTGAAGTTATTTCATTCTATTTCAAAGGAAGTTTTCACTGCATCAATGGCCACTGTTTAAACCCAAGCCTGAAGTGTGATCAATTTGATGACTGTGATGATGGCTCTGATGAAATTGATTGTCGTAAGTGTAATTACTTATAATAAAATGTACCTTTTTATCATCTCTGGATGACCCTTGAAGTCATTAGTATACTTAGAAGAATATAGTTATGAAATAGACATATTTAAAAGTCATCTGTTAGACTTGTGAATGTTTTACTTTTCAGATAAATTTATTATTAATTCTAATTTTCAATAGAATGTTGATTATCTGTGGTAAAGTTTAAAAAATAAATATAATAGTTCTTGTAATGATCAGATAATACTTCTGTAAATTAGTATAAAATAATTATTTCAGCAACTCAGTGTCAGTTCCATTATAAAGTGTCAGGACCAATGTCCTATTCATATCCGAATGATGGTAGGAATTATCCTAACAATGCTGATTGTGCATGGCATCTTGAAGGGGAAACAGGATATAATATAGAACTCAAGGTGATGTGCTAATAAAATAAAAATTTAAAAAATTAAATTTACTGTTGAAAATACTGAATTTATATTACAAACAGTGCATGTGAGATAAAAAAAAATTAAGTATTTTATTTATGTACCTATGCTTACACTTTATAAAAGTACCAAAGTTAAAGTAAATAAAAACTTTTACAGATTGAATATCTTTCTCTGGAAAATGGCAAAGATGAGATCATTTTACTTGAAGGAGGTCCAACTGAAAGTAATTCCCTTGAACTAAAACGTTTAAGTGGACAACTGACATCTCCTCAACTATTCTACAGCTCAAACAATTTCATGATTCTCACGTTTAGATCAGACAGTTCAGGAAGCAGCACTGGCTTTAGATTTACCGTGAACCAAAGTAAGTTTTATCTTTTAAGCAGGGGTGTGCAACAAGTGACCGCACAGCCTCTTGAGGCTGCGTGAGAGGTAAATGGCGGCCGCAAAAATAAAATTATAAATTCTGTTGTTCTTCATTAATTTATTAATATAAATTAGTGTTGCTGTCATTCTAACCAGAATGGAACATTCAATGAACCCTTCGGGGCTGAAAAGTTAAATAATAAATAATTTTTGTATCTATCAAAATAGATGTACAACTTTGCAGTTAATTAGGGATTTTTTCAGTCACACAATCCCTCAATATGCCATGGCTAGGGAAACAGATGAATTCTACACTTCATCTATCCCCCCCCCCCAGGAGCCCTTAGGGGCTTAAGGGCACTTAAAATTTTAACTGAAATAAAACAAATTGATTGAGAATATATCATGGTGTTTTAATATATCAACTCATTTTATATCTATTTGTCTAGTCAGACGCACAGACTCCAACTCCATAAATAAGTTGATTGCCACAAATATTTGGAGAGAATTTGAGTTTCCTTTCTACAATCAGTATCAGCTTGGCAACCAAGATTATAGCTATGTTATAGAAACTGAGAATCCACAACAGATTGTGACATTACAAGTGTGTATGATTTATTTTTTAAACAAATTGGATTACTTTTCTCTATCTCAGTACCTACTGAGGTAATTATTATTGTAATAGTTTACTTATTAGTTGTAATGAGTGTATTATATTTTTAATCTGTTGATAAATAGGGATCAGCTTTGAGCTACTAAATTTACACTTTTTTTTCTTAATCTAAGATATTAGACTTGGATTTAGCTCCAGACTCCTCAGTAATAATTAGAGATGGGGACAATGTTATTAGTCCTCTTCTCTCAACACTTAAAGGATCATATATAGGCAGTAGTTTTATACTGTCCAGTAGCAGACACTTGTACATATCTATGGAAACAGTAAGAGGCAGCATCAACAGGGGTATTAAAATTCAATTTAGACAAGGTAAGTAAATTTGTTTATTTCATGTTGGTATCATGTTTTTTTTTTAAATGAAATATTTATAGGTATGACCAATTTATATAATTAGAGAAACAAAAAAAACATGCTAATTTATATATGATCGTCAGTAGAATACTTTCAAACTTAATAAAAACAAGTAAAATGCTTAATTAATTTGATATTCTATAGTTAAAGTGTAAAGTCCTTATGTTAAACCCTTAAATAATTGATCAGTCTCATTTAAGAAATTAAATAAATAACAAAAGCATTAAAATCAATTGACTTAGTAATTAAAATTTAAATATGACAATATATCTACTAACTTGTCTGAAAAACTTTTCTTAGAAATGAACTATTTTTTTTTAATAAAGGTTGTGACCTAACTGTTTCACGGTCCACTGGCTATATAAGTGCTCAGTACACTAATGGTCAGACCTGCAGATTTAAAGTTATATCTGGTACCCCAGTTACCATCAAATTTGAAAAATTGAATCTTATTACATCAGAAGAGTTAAAAGTAAGCTCTTTATTTGCTATAAATTCATGTGTTATTAATTAAATCTAAAGAAATATTTGTTTTTTCAGTATGGACACTTTGTAAATATTCTGAATCTATTGTTAGTATAAATCCTAATGATGCCAGTATTACAACCATGAGTGAAGATACACATGCATTTTTTATATTCATCAGATTCTTGATGAGCAACAAAATGTTCTTCAAAGTTATTCTGTATCTAGCACACCAAGTATCACTAGAGTAGAAAATGGATCATTTACTGTGACCTATTTATCTTCTTCTACAATGCGATCAAATGGATTTAATTTGACATTCTCTTTGGGTAATTATTTTATTATATGTACGATTAAATATAAATTATTTTATACTGTCTCTATAATTAAGTCATTAATATTAATTAAACAGTCCAATAATTTATTTTAAACTTTAATTATTATAATATATAAGTTAAAAAATATAAGTTTATTTAAATCTGTTTACTTTTAAATTCCATTACATATTGGCACCACCATATTATTATGTTATTCTAAAATACATTCTGAATGTTAGATTGTCCCAAGCTATTGATGACTAATGAGACTATAATACAAGGAATTTATGGGGCTTTCTACGGTGCTAGTTTTAACGTAACTTGTCAGACTGGAAGTAAATTTTATCAAGTGGAACATGTGAATAAAACCTCAGTAAAATTGACATGCGTGAGCTTATGGAATCTGAATGTGAGGACATCTCCCAGATGTCAAAGTAAACAAGAATAAAATTGATAGATTAATTAAATTATAAAAAAATTTTAAGGCAATTCATATTTTTTGTTTTGACATTATTAATCAGTTGTGAACAAAATGTTTTTGTAAAAAAAAAAAAAAATGCTTCGCTAATACCATCAGATTTTCTCTAGGAGTTTATTGCCTACT
Source organism: Bulinus truncatus (assembly GCA_021962125.1). Taxonomy (NCBI): domain Eukaryota; kingdom Metazoa; phylum Mollusca; class Gastropoda; family Planorbidae; genus Bulinus; species Bulinus truncatus. Next base: position 1,395,671 of record JAGDYQ010000168.1, on the reverse strand, counting down.
TGCTCCAGCGCTGAACAATGGCTATGTGTTTTCCTCTATTGGAAGTTTGCTTTATTTGGAGACACAGTTACTTATAAATGTTATTCTGGATTTACACTTCAAGGAAAGGATACAAGTTACATGTGGGTCTGATGGACTTCTGGTCTCAGTTACCAGTTTGTCTAGTAATCATAAAACAATGTATTATTCAGCTTTTACAGTTTTGAGTAATTTTTGTTGTAATCATCATTCATGTTTAAGCCTTCAAAATGCTATTTAATTTGACATAAATACTTTTCTTATTCCTGTTTTGTCTGTTCTAAACTTGGTTTTCCTCCTATTAATAATATCTTTACTGAAGAAATAAAAGTATATGTATTTTACTGGCATACCTTATCAACTACATCCAATATTTTTCATTGTATATGATTACCAAGAATAATAACTATCAAATTTACAATCCATGAATGTCTTGTTATGGTGAATTTCAGAATTATTGGATTTAGTTGAAGCTGATTATTAGAATCACTAGAAAGCAATATGAACTTGAGATTTGTTTAATAAGCATGACAATTACATTCTTATGTAATTAAAAATAATTTATTGTGATATTTTACTTTTGACAGTCAACAAATGACTTTTGAAAATGTACTTTACTGAATTTATTGGTTTTTTTGTTTTTTGTTGTTATTTTTTTTTTTGTTTAACTGCTCTGAAATCACATTTGCTGACTGTTATTTACTTAGTTTTTTGGAAATAAAAATTTTTAAGTAACATGTTAATGTTTTTTTTTTAATGCTGTTCATTTTGTTCAAATATTTGCCAAAGCAAATATATTCATTTTATGAAGTTAATTTCAAAATGTTGACTTACATTTAAATGAAGATTACTTGTAGATAGACTTTATATGTAATTTTTAAAGAAAAATATTCATTTGATTTGTGCGCTTGTAGATAATTAACTAAATTGCTTAACTGTTTTTAATAATGAAAGTTTTTAAATATGTATCTAGACTAAATTATAACTTTTCAAAGATTCATTATAAAAATTGTATTGAATTAAAATTACCCTGCTAAGGACTGTTTATTGAAAATTCCAAAGCTAATAAAATGAATGTAGGTATAATAGAATGAGTAGGCTAATGAATTAGAAAACTATGATCTATGATTTTTTTATCTTGAAAAGCATGAAATGTATATTTGAGATTTCTTAAGGATTCCAAAAAATAATAATGCAGAAAAGTCACACTTATGACCTTGATAATGTTAAAGGCTTGTAAAGAAAATGATTTTTGTTGTACTGTGTACAAACAGTAAATAAAATATTTGCCCCTATCCTTTTTTTTTGCATCTATATCAATTGTAAACTAGCATTTTAAAAATGTAAATGAATATTCATTACCGTATATACTCGCGTATATTCGAAAAATTTATGCCAGAATATATATGTCAAAAAACTGGGTCGACTTATACACGGGTCAATGCAATTTTCCACAAGAATGTTGGTGAAGAAACGCCATGTTTAACACATTAGACCGCCATTAAGTCATGCAGTGAATGTTTCCCTTACTCTATTACATGTTAAGCCAGCAACACTATAATGATACTTTAAAGATAATTATAAGATAAATAACCAGCCTGTTCAAGTTTTAATTAAATATTTTATCATTTGGAAAATATTAAATTTGAATGTAAGCTTTAGTTATTCCAGGTTCAAGTTGTGCTACTTTCAACCGGATGTTGACAATAGAAAAGGGATCAAATGGAGTTGCGCGGTGGCAAGGCTTGAACACAACATTCCTTTGGCGCAATTTATGTGGAGTTAACTATGAAATTATGAATTTCATTGAACTATTTTACATAAGCCTAGTTTAGATCATAATCTTGTTTAAATTACAGAGTTGAAAGTCTCTATAAAGATGGTTGAATCAGATTCGTCGCTATTCAGAGGAGTCTATAAAATTTGATATCCAGCTAATATATCATAAAACTCGTACAATGTGGAATGGAATTTGGGTTCATTTATGAGAATGAGAAACTTTTGGCCAAATTTGGCAAACTTATTATATGTCTGAATAAATAAGTTAATTACGATATTTGTTTGATTTTGTAAGCTCCTCAATTTCTAGTCTCGACTTATCCACGGGTCATAGCAAATTCTTTAATTTTGGCCTGAAAAAAGGGGTCGACTTATCCGTGAATCGACTTTTACGCGAGTATATACGGTAGTTTTATTTTAATCTAAATACAGATATTTTATATCTGTAAGTTTTATCACCATCTTTTGTTCTTTATAAATAATGCCAAAATAACATAATATGTCATAAACAGTTTACATTTGTATAATGAAATTAAAAGCAATTACATGTACTAATTTAGCTAAAATGTGTCGAATTGTACAAATTGAGTTATGTTTTTTATACTGTACAGTTTAAGGTTTTCTTGTCCAAAACATTACATATTTATTCAATAACCTTACTTAAAGATACCATAGAAAACATTTTTCTCTTAAGTAAAGAAAATATATAGTGATTTTAAGTGATTACTTTAAAATGTAAAAAATACCCTATAATTTTTTCCCCCACCTCGATGCTAATTTAATAAAAGACAAAGTGTCTAGCCTATTCAACTTAAGCTATAGTTTAATTTGAAAAATATGAAATGACATTAAAAATTGCAAGCAAAATTACATTACTTACCTTTTTTTAAGTTATGAATCAAAACAACAATAATGCCAAAAATAAAATGAAACTTTCAAGAATGTTATTTGAATTATTCATTTTCACACTTTGTTATCTTATCAATCCATACTTTCTATTTTTACTCTTATCAGCACATAATTTTATTACAGTGAATTTTCTGTTTCAAATCTATTAAAAATTGCATGTAAAAAAAAATTAAATGTCTACATCATTTAAATTGTTCAAATGTTTTTATTAGATTTATTGGTTTTATGTTTTAAAAAGAAGTTAGTTGTTTGGTCTTCTGTATGTTTCATTACTAGAGTAGTTTAGTGTAATAGGGCAAAGCCATGCCTAGACTATCTGCCACCCGGGTGCAAACAAGTTTTTGCTCCACCACCCACACTTCCCAAATTCTAGCTCTTCCTGATAACCGACTTCTTATTAGTGCCTATTACCAATTAATATGAATTATGTATGCAATTTTTAAAATTTAATTTGAAATGATATAGCCATTGACATTCAATATATTTTGAAATTGAATATTCTAGTTTTTTTTATCTTTGAAAGTCTTAGATTCTGAAAGACTTTTACTTATTTTACTACCAAATCATTTTATAGTACATAATGATAGTCGGTGGGACCCTAAACTCTCAGTGCCCATTGATAAGTTTTAGTAGTCCATCCTCCAGAGGTGGCCTTAGCAGTATGTAGGGCCAGGCCCTAGCGACCCTGTTGGCGCCATGTGCAAGTTGAATTTTGGCGCCCCCCTTAAAAAAACCCTTTTTGAAAATTTCTTAAACCTTAACAATGAATGATTTTCAAATAGACATGTCAGGTTTTATTAGGTTGTAATATTAGTTCCTTCATCCAGTGGCGTCACTATGGTTGGTGTCACCCGGTGCGAAAAATTCAGGCGCCACTTCCTCAAGACTTCCACCATGAACTTACATATTTTGAATTTTCCTGCATTCAGAAAATTTACTTTAAAATACTTAAGCGATAAAAACCATAGTATTACTAGAGTTGAAATTGTGTGATTCTTAATTAGAAAATCTAGAGTAATAAATGCTAGAAAACATATAAAATACCTAATGTGCAAAATTTAAGTAATGTGCATATTTTTTGAAGATTTAATTTTTTTAAACTAAGCATGCTAAATTGTCTAAGGCATCTTATCATCAAAAGTTGCTGCAGTGCTGGACAGAACGTTTTTAATACCAGCATTAGAAAATCAACAATGATACTTTCATCCGCATTCAACGAAGCTGGTGTTCCGACATCTGATTACATTACTTTTCCAAGAGCACAATGCACCGTCATCTCAAGCTTTGTCATCGTCTTCATAAGCTTTATACAGGCAAAAGAAGACTATAAACTCCTCAAAAATCAGTTAACCATTGAGATGGTAAGCCTATTGCCCGATGTTACCGGACATGTTACCAACAACGGCGATCGATTACTTGCATCCTGTTCTTGTCACTTGTCGATGGCACTACAAAGCTTCTAGGTGTTCCCAAGTTTGAGAAATATCCGGGTCCAGGATGGGTAGCTACGATGCAGTATATGAACATATCAAATCATGGAAGTGCGAATCTATGGTCATCGGCATGTGCTTCGTCACTACGGCTTCCAATACTGGAAGACTCAATGGAGCTTGCACTCTGTTAGAAGCAGCCCTGGGACAATGTATTATGGATGGTATGTCGTCATCACATGTTGGAAGTAATTCTTTCCGATGCAGTTTCAATGTTTGTCTTGGACCATCCACTGGACCAGAGATTTCAATTTTTAAGCAGGGTTCGAGAAAAATAAGGCCAGAATTAAACCACACACCCGAAGCCAGATCCGCCCCTTTGATAATCGTGTCTGATTCGATTAAAAGAATTTATTAAATGTCAACTTGAGGTCAGTCATTCATGTGATGATTATTTGGAATTTCTTCTGCTTGCTGCACAAATGGTTGGGTTGGAGGTTGATGTCAGACTCGTAGACCTGGTGCCCCACATAGGGCAAGGTGGATCGCCCAAAAAGCAATCTATGCATTGAAAATCGATCTATTGTTTGCAGGCAATGAAACCATCTTTCGGTTAACAGCTCTCGAAATTACAATTGTCAATCAGCGCTTTAATCGGTTTACCATATGTGTTTATCTTCAATCATGGTTTTCATGCGAGGCTCACCGCACATGCACCTGTGAATGATATCTTGTTGATAAAGCGTTTATACGAATATGATGAGTATCCTGTTAACTTCGATCGACTGGATTGAAAATGATAGTGCGTCACTCGTGGTACTTGAGTCCGGAACTGTCGCCGCTTGCGTTATTTTCAACCCTTTTGTGAAACTGGCCTTGTTCGGACAATGCAATCAGAACGTGGACCGCATCTCATCAAAAACACTATCAAAAGTGTTGTTGATTTGCGTTTACCACATTTTTTGAGAAACATCCAACATTGATGCCAGTTTTCTAGATGTTCCTGTTGAAGCCTGGTCAGATACACCATCTTTTTTAAAGTTGCAGCAGATTTTGTAAAGAATCTGGCTTGTATCAATGACTGCAGAGCGAAGTGGCATTGATACAAAATTTCAATGACAGTATCACCAAGAATGAAGAACAAAGACAATTTTTGCTCCAAGTGGTTGAAAAACATCGGAAAAATTTTGCAGAGTGTAATCGTGAACAGCTGGCTAAAATTTAAATTTGAAGAACTTTTTAAAATTTTTGTCTACCCTACAGTACAATGTACAAAATAAATAGCGGGAATGCTTATTTGCATTGCTTATTATTATTATTTTTCAAGCAGATTGACATTGATTCAAGAATTAACTTGACAAAATGAATAAAACTTTGTTTTTCATAATTTTTTACTTAAATTTCAAATTTAAAAATATAAACCATTCAAGATTTATATATTTTGTTTCATTTAATATTATAAACAATACTAAGCATCAATTTGTTACTTAATATATCAGTTTCGCATATAATGCAACATTAACGCTGTATTAGATTTGACCGCGAATGATTTCACACCAAAATCTGGAACTTTAAACCTCTTGGGGGACCTCTAAACATTGTCCAAATGAGCTGAAATTTTGCAGGTTAACTACTGTTACCATACAGACATATTCTGTGGGGTGAGACATCAACATTTCAAAACTTCATTTTTTGGGACACCCTAATATATACATACTATATTCAGTATATACATATTATATTTAATATTTATTCAGTGATGATGACCGAGAACTTGTGTAAATCTGTTTAGTTTGTGCAGACCTTTTATATATATACAAAGGCCGGCAAAAATTAGGAACAGCGTAAACTTTGTTATTATTGGATCAAAATATATGCATATAAGCCATACACAAATCTTCGGCTGTCTTAATGACCTTAGTAAGCCTCTACGGCAAATTATAATCATTTGCATTGACATAGATAATTTCATTTCAAAATATTTTGTGAAATTAAAATATTGTATAATTTTAAAAAATAAATCAATTTAAAGACAAGAAATCTTTGAAAAAATTATTTTCCCACGTGGTAAATTGATGTAATTTCATAATTATTATTTAGAAATCAGCTAAGTATGGAAGCTGTCTTTTAGGTTCAGACGATTTCAATCTTTGCTTTGCTTCTAATTTCATTTCAAAACTTTTTTTTTTGAGAATATTATGTTAAAAAATATATCATTTAGAGAAAATTATTTTCATTGATAAATAACCACGTGACAGTCACCAAACGTCTGTTTATTTTTATATAATTCACGTTCTAATTAGTCAAAATATTTTCATTTGAGTTTATTTATCCCTGCTCAATGAGCATTGAAGGCTTGCACATTTATTAAAAATCTTTGAAAAAACTAGCCATGTCTATCCACATAATAGTGAACAATACAGTAAACCTACATATTTATTTGTGAATTAAAAAGATTCTTGGGATGAAATAAATTGTTTCATGATTCACTTTGTGGGGTAAATGTTCTTATTATTTCTATTTAAACATGAATACTATGGAGTTAAAACTATTCACGTTTGAATAAACAACTACTTTTAAAACAGATCAGCACGTTCATTGTATTGAAAATAAAACGTGTACACTCATCAGGTTTTTCATGCGAACCCTTCCTCTGAACAACACTTTATTAAACAGTCAGTTCTGAAAGACAATAGGCTAAGTATAAACAGAGGCAGCTCTTAGATTTACTGAAATAGGGTAATGTCATCAGTGGCCTTTGTAGGAAGTATGTCAACCTTTTTTTGGTTTTGTTACAGTTAGGCAAATAAAAATAGTGGGCCATCGGGGGCAGGGGTAAAAAAGGGATTGTGGGGGGAAAGGAAGTACAACGCCTCAACCGGGGCTCTTACTTTTACTACTACCCAACTCTTAAGTCAGGTACTCATTTTAAAAGCTGGGTGGACTGTAGGGATAACTTTGAAACAAATTACAGCTGGAAAAATGTCCATGGTTCTCACCGAAGATCGAACCCAGGACTATCAGATCGACATTCGAATATCTACATCACTCTACGTCTCACTACAGTTAGGTAGAAAACAATAAAAGTCCCTTGGGCGGCAGCCCCGTAGCGTGAAAATTCTACAGGAGGGGCCAGGCATTTTACAGCAGGGGCCAGGCAATAGCAGGGGGGTGCAGGTAATACATTTTACTAAGTAGAACAAATAAGCCGGGGGGGCAGACAAAACGCAGGGGGGCCCGGCTCCCCTCGCCCCTCCCGCACGCTACGGGCCTGTTGGACGGTCATCCAAGTAACTTCACAAACAAGCTAAACATATAAAAGATGTCAACCTCTTACATTTGAGTTTCAAAGATTTGCGACTTTTAAATATAACATTAACATAAGCAGCTCGTAGTTCATGAAGAAATATAAGTAATGAATTATATATATATAGATTATTTTTTTTCTATTTAAATTGATAAATAATAAAATATGCCTTTTGTGTAAATTGGGTCAAATAATGTATTGAACCTATGGGGTGGGGCACGACATCTTATTTTAGGAAACGTTATTTTATTAATGCAGCTTTACAAAATTGGATTCTCTCTTACAAATAGTATTCATAACGGTAAGATGATTACTAGAAAATAATTAATGTTTTATTTTGTAACGTTGAACATAAGATAGCGAATACTAATCAGAATACAAAACATTTCAAATTTCTAGAATGTACAACAAATGAGTTGGGGGCGTGGGGCTTTAGGCTAAGTCCTGCAGATCTCAAAGGCGTTGGAATTTTTTAAATTTAATATTAATTTTTTAAATGCGTTAATTCTTATTAAACTGATTTAATTATTTAAAACATTGTTCCATATATTTTATGTTCTCTGGCTAGTTTTATGTCTTTATATAGATATTTCTTTTTTTCGATTTTAAATTACAATCAATTGCTATATCAATCAGTCAAGAATTCTAGAGTGGACACATTTTGTGGATCCAGATAATAGAACACTGCATAAACGAATCACTAGGTTACTGAATCACATCACACAAAGGACCATGGTATTGGTGATCAGTGCTTGATTTAAGGAAAAACCAGTGCCGGGGATGAACAAAATCCCCGGCGGGGATGAAAAAAACTAAACCAGAGCCGGGGATGTCAATTCTCAGTGCCGGGGATATCCCCGGCATCCCCTGCGGCGGCTAGATGCCAACAATTTTTTTGAGGATCTTCAATTTACAAACCACTGGCCAACAAGTAACTAATTTATTTTCATAGACAAAACCAACAAAAATATTTTTTTAAAATGGGGAAAACATTTGTCTTAATTAACATAGTTCACGTTGGTTCAAACAAATTTGAAACTGCACATTAATTGGACAAGCAATGAATTACAAATGAATAACAAAAAATGCAAAATTTTCAGATATTCTCTGTTTGTTGAAAGCAAATATTCTATTACTCATAATTATTTCAATTATTAAAACAAATTATGACGTTGTTCCATAATTAATTCTTTTGTTGTTTCCTGAAGGAACATCCCTGGCAGAACTTGACGTATCTTATAGCTGTGAATAAGTCTTGAAAACTTTTATTACACTATTTACGAGCAAATGGTTTTACTCCAGTGTTACCATTAAACATAAATCTAGTGCGTGCAGACTAAAACATTATTTTATCAATACATCGAGCTACTTCGGTATTTTGATTTCAACTTCAAATTAAACTTATTAAAGTCGGATAATCTAAACTTGTAATAACAAATTATTGCTACAGATATACTGTAACACATGACTTACACGCAGTAGACGTAGTATGGAGATCATCTTTTTGAGAGTTGACTCCTTGAAATACAGTTGTTTGTTTGTATAAGACAACTTTGTTTGGGTTAACGTTTTTGCAAGACGGCTCTTTAGCAACTTAATTTAAAATTATAAAATAAAAATATTACTTTAAATCTTTGTCTGGATTTGTATATAAAAATAACATTTTTCGATTGATAACTTGCGCCTTACGACTTACGAGCGACAAATTAAAAGTGAACATAAAATTGGAACCAAAGATTACAAAAAATACTTCGAACTCTTACTGTACGTTTATTTCTATTGATTCGGTAGATAGAAGTGCAGTACGCAGTTTTGAAGTTACACGGAAATATTTACCAGTGCTCGCTCGACTTAAGAAAAATCAGTGCTGGGGATGAAAAAAAAAATTCCGCAGAGCCGGGGATGAAAAAAACTAAACCAGAGCCGGGGATGACAGTCCTCAGTGCCGGGGATATCCCTGGCATCCCCGCGGTAAATCGAGCACTGTTGGTGATATTAAGAAAAAATGTGAGGAAAAAAGTTGGATGTTTGATTTAAAGAACTGTACAGACTTTAGTTGAAATTACGATAAGTGTTTCAGTCAGACAATCAGGATGTTCCACTGACCACATGTGACCATTATTGCTCCCTATGTATCTGATGATGCAAGTGTGAAAGAGTAAAATACTGATTAGAGCCAAAATTTTATCCTATCATGCAGGACTGTCGCAATATAATCTTGGACCCTGACAATTAGGCCTCCTATGTCTTCCGTGCCACCCAAAAAGGATCCAGCTTCATTGTAGACAATAAAGGATGGTGTCCCCTAAAAAAATGTTTCGGTTGCCCCGTTCCTTACGGCGGCCCTGTATCATCTTCTGTAAACGCAGATCTAATTTCTAGTTTGAGAAAAATAACTCATCCCTAGCAATAGTTAGTTACAGTAGCCTATTAGTAAAATGCGTAAATCATGCGTATAGGTGTGACTTGGTGGGGACCTTGGTTGTAAGCCAGATCAGCGTGACGAGGATGACGGGTTCGAGCCCCAATGTCGGCATATAAAGAAATGTTATGAACAAATTTCTGGTTAAGTTTATTGTAATAGCAATATTAGAAATGTTATGAACAAAGTTCTGTTTAGGTTTTATTGTAATAGCAATATTAGAAATGTTATTAACAAAGTTCTGGTTAAGTTATATTGTAATACCAATTCCAATTTCTAGATTTAATCTATGTGGATTAAAGGGCTACGAATCCAAGACACATATAATTACTGCCTAATCCTCCCGCGTTCCCCCAAGTAGGCACTGTTACAACAGATTACACATGCATATTGTACAGCAAACATGCAACTTGAAGATAGTTTCGGGGATTGGAAACTTTTCATCATATACCTTTGCCAAGGGCTTTCAATTGTATATTTGACTAAAGCCAGAAACATGTACTCAACTAGGGCTCACAATAGTACATTTGACTAGAGCCTGAAACGTACTCAACTAGGGCTCACAATTGTATATTTGACTAGAGCCTGAAACATGTACTCAACTAGGGCTCACAATTGTACATTTGACTAGAGCCTGAAACATGTACTCAACTAAGGCTCACAATTGTACATTTGACTAGAGCCTGTAACATGTACTCAACTAGGGCTCAAAATTGTACATTTGACTAGAGCCTGAAACATGTACTCAACTAAGGCTCACAATTGTACATTTGACTAGAACCTGAAACATGTACTCAACTAGGGCTCACAATTGTACATTTGACTAGAGCCTGGAACATGTACTCAACTAGGGCTCAAAATTGTATATTTGACTAGAGCCTGAAACATGTACTCAACTAGGGCTAACAATTGTACATTTGACTAGAGCCTGAAACATGTACTCAACTAGGGCTCACAATTGTACATTTGACTAGAGCCTGAAACATGTACTCAAATAAGGCTCACAAATGAACATTTGACTAGAGCCTAAAACATGTACTCAACTAGGGCTCACAATTGTACATTTGACTAGAGCCTGAAACATGTACTCAACTAAGGCTCACAATTGTACATTTGACTAGAGCCTGAAACATGTACTCAACTAGGGCTCACAATAGTACATTTGACTAGAGCCTGAAATATGTACTCAACTAGGGCTCACAATTGTACATTTGACTAGAGCCTGAAACATGTACTCAACTAGGGCTCACAATTATACATTTGACTAGAGCCTGAAACATGTACTCAACTAGGGCTCGCAATTGTACATTTGACTAGAGCCTGAAACATATACTCAACTTAGGCTCACAATTGTTGGCAATGTATGGCATACAGTTCGATGCTGGTGTTGCTATGTATATTTTTATACAATATATACAGTTGTACTCGGGTTGAGGGGATTTTCGGTGTTTTTCAGTGATTGGCTGTGGCATTTTTGGATTCATACTATTACATGTTTCGGAAGTCTTATGTTGTAAAATTTATTAAGTATTATGATATTCATTAGAATACTCATTATGAGCAGATGTCAAATAAAATCTCACCACAAACATTACAGGGAATGGGTTTGGTCACATGACAAGGCTTACTATTGGGATGCGGGAAATCAAGTGTTGTTATTATTACTTGCAAAAGTGTATACTTTTCTATTAGATTAATATTGAATTATGACCAACTTACATTTTCAGAAGCGTTATCTTTATCCATGGTTTTAGAATGTAATATTGTGAATGAACGATAGATTGATACAAAACCGAAACATAATCCTGAAAATATCAGAAATGAACCTAGAATGACGTCATCCTTCTCGTTACTCAAGTGTCCATCAACGGTAAAGTATAGTCCAACAGAAAAAAGTATTATACCAAGAATCAAAGCAGTGACATATATAGGCCAGTGAGATATACAATGTTTAGATGCATGTTCACTTGCTTCTTCGTCAACTGGACTAATGTGCTGAGAATCTGAGTCTGATTGTGTCCACTTGCTGGACGCCTGTTTATTGGGTGGACTTGTGATGAGACGTCTTTCCATAACTGATGTCTGTACATTATTGTTTCAGCTGCTGCAGAATCTTCAGTGAACGGAGATACACGTATTTAAATACTGATACAACTTGAGTCCACTATATATCTCCAGCACGGTAGAACGTAATTTCAATTATCCTGAGTTTTTATATCGTTACCCGATTGTTTTAAGTTCGTTGGACATAATTTGAGTGTAGTAACATGTGATATTCCAGTCAGTTCATGTACACACGGTCAAATGAAAGTGATCTGAACACATCTATGCATATGTACACAGTGTCAATACGTACCGATTGGTTGCTCCTCAGTATATATACAAACATTTAGTGACTGAAGAGTCATTAAGGACATGCACTGGTAATAACCTGCGACTCTGTTAGACTCGAAACATACACCTGGCCTACACCACAGTCGCAAAATAAAACCAGTCAACCGTCAATTTCAAATAGGATCGACGCCTATACAAAGACGCCAACGGGTTTTTTTTTTTATTTTAGTCTCAAACTTAAACGCATTCTCATGTATACACCCACACATATACACACGCACACACATACACACACACATACACAGGCGTTGATTAAAGAAACCAACACAGAGGGGACACGCGCATATAAATACATCATAACCAGCACAGCCGACAGAAACATTCACTGATCCACATACGTACATTTTTTCAATGTGGCCATACGTAGCAAGACAAAACAGGGAAACCAGCATTGAATGAATTCAAACTTTAGCTTACCACGGTACACTGAAAACAGTATATAAACATGTTTCTTATGGTGTGAAATGATGACACTTTGACGTCATTTTTTCAGCATAAGACTTTAATTAAAGTTATTTCCTAGAATTCTGGCCTACTTTTTGTAATGGGTAGAATCGTTCAATTAATCTAGAATAGTTATGTATCTTTGTGAAAAATAAGCATTGTTTTGTCAATATAGCTTTCTGTCTGGCCAGTGTGAGCAGACATATTTGTGATAGAGTAGTGATTATGTCTGGCCAGTGTGAGCAGATATATTTGTGATAGAGCAGTGATTCTGTCTGGCCAGTGTGAGCAGACATGTTTGTGATAGAGCAGTGAATCTGTCTGGCCAGTGTGAGCAGACATGTTTGTGATAGAGCAGCGATTCTGTCTGGCCATTGTGAGCAGACATGTTTGTGATAGAGCAGTGATTCTGTCTGGCCAGTGTGAGCAGACATATTTGTGATAGAGCAGTGATTCTGTCTGGCCGGTGCGAGCAGACATATTTGTGATAGAGCAGTGATTCTGTCTGGCCAGTGTGAGCAGACATGTTTGTGATAGAGCAGTGATTCGGTCTTGCTAGTGTGAGCAGACATGTTTGTGATAGAGCAGTGATTCTCTGGCTGGCCAGTGTGAACAGACATGTTTGTGATAGAGCAGTGATTCTGTCTGGCCAGTGTGAGCAGATATGTTTGTGATAGAGCAGTGATTCTGTCTGGCCAGTGTGAGCAGACATGTTTGTGATGAGCAGTGATTCTGTCTGGCCGGTGTGAGCAGACATATTTATGATAGAGCAGTGATTCTATCTGACCGGTGTGAGCAGACATATTTGTAATAGAGCAGTGATTCTGTCTGGCCAGTGTGAGCAGACATGTTTGTGATAGAGCAGTGATTCTCAAACCTTTTCCGCCTATCGCCCACTATTAAAAAAAAGGTCATCGACCCCCCCCCCCCATACACTAAAAGAGACTAAATAATATAGTCAAACATACGCTCTTTGACATCCAGGACGGACTTCACTATGAAGGAACAAGCGATCGAATGGTGTGACGAAAAAGCCATTAATAAAATATTAACATTATGAAGAAACATTAATAACTTACGTCCAAGAGAATTTTTCTCCTTCAAGTAACATTAATGTTGTGTTCATGACATGAGTTTTAGATTCAAGTTTATTATGGAATTGAATGTACCATAACAAATAAACATTTCTATTTGACAGACCGTGTTTTTGTTTACAATTTATATGAATCATAATATCATGGCAGGGAGAGAGAATACATAATAGGCAATGGTAGGGAGAGAGAATACATAATAGGCAATGGCAGGGAGAGAGAATACATAATAGGCAATGGTAGGGAGAGAGAATACATAATAGGCAAAGGCAGGGAGAGAGAATACATAATAGGCAATGGTAGAGAGAGAGAATACATAATAGGCAATGGCAGGGAGAGAGAATACATAATAGGCAATGGCAGGGAGAGAGAATACATAATAGGCAATGGCAAGGAGAGAGAATACATAATAGGCAATGGCAGGGAGCGAGAATACATAATAGGCAATGGCAGGGAGAGAGAATATATAATAGGCAATGGCAGGGAGAGAGAATACATAATAGGCAATGGCAGGGAGAGAGAATACATAATAGGCAATGGCAGGGAGAGTGTTAATACAGAATATGCAGGAAGAAATAATACCACTAGATTGGGATAGAAGAAAATATAAAATAGATATGTGAGAGATAATACGGAATGTTAAGATGGAAGAATAGGAAGAAAGGGGAAGAGAACATAGAATAAGATAGGGTCGATATTAAAAGAAAAAAGACGAGAAAGAATGTTCAAAATGAAGGTATATAATACAGAATATGAAATAATGAAAGAAAACAATGATGGGGAGGAGTGAATACAAAATAGACAGAGAGAGGGAGGGAGAGGGAGAGAGGGGGGGAAAGAGAAAGCAGACAAGAGAGTGGGACGGACATACTACAGAATATGTAGTTGTGGGTGGAGGATATCACATGGGAGCGGGAGTGGGGAGTTGAGAGAGACGACAAAGTATGTAGGTTTGGAAAAGAGAATGTAAAATATAGAAACGGGGGGAATTATTCAATTAAATATACCAACCTGGTAGTCATTCGCGGTGGGGTGGGGGTCATTTTAACATTTAGAGGAATTTGTTATAAAATAGTTATTAAGCAATATGACTCAGAAAATGAATAAAACATGATTGTGAATTAAAAAGTGTGGGAGCGGCCGTCGTGTATTAAAGTACGTTAGCACTAACATCTAATACTATGACTCACTGAGTAAAATAAAGTTTGTAACACTGAATCTTAACGTCTGGCAAATATGAAACAGATATCAAATATAATTTATTGAAGGTCCTACAACATATCAAACACGATATTGAAAGATACACAGAGATACCAAATACACTTCACCGCTAGTTGTGTATTCTCTAGTTCAGCTATCTTTATTAAAGTATTCTCTAGTTCGGTCATCTCTTTTAAAGTATTCTCTAGTTTGGCCATCTCTATTAAAGTATTCTCTAGTTCGGTCATCTCTATTAAAGTATTCTCTAGTTCGGCCATCTCTATTAAAGTATTCTCTAGTTCGGTCATCTCTATTAAAGTATTCTCTAGTTCGGCCATCTCTATTAAAGTATTATTTAAGTATTCTCCATTTGGATATTCTCTATTTGGATATTCTCTATTAAAATATTCTCTAGTTCGGCCATCTCTATTAAAGTATTCTCTAGTTCGGCCATCTCTATTAAAGTATTCTCTAGTTCGGTCATCTCTGTTAAAGTATTCTCTAGTTCGGCCATCTCTATTAAAGAATTCTCTAGTTCGGTCATCTCTATTAAAGTATTATTTAAGTATTCTCCATTTGGATATTCTCTATTTGGGCCAACTCTAGTTCGGCAGTATCTAGCTATATGGCTTAGTTGCCTTAGTTCGTCAAAACATCTCACTGGCCTTGACCTTACATTGGGCTCGTGAAATGAATTGTGAGGTCGTGGCCAGTTATAACTTTAAATGTAGAAACAGCGGCATATTACTTTAACACTATTTATATAACAATAACACTTTAACAATAACTATATAACGATAACACTTTTACAATAATTATATAACATTTTAATAATAATTATATAACATTATACTTTAACAAGTGATTAAAATCAAGTTTTTCCAAGAGAAACGTTTTATAATGATGTAACATTGGAAACATTTTGAAATGGAATCAAGAATGAAATTAGTCTGAGAAGTGAACATCTAATGTGTTTATATAGCATATATGTTACTATCTCTTGAGTGTTGATATATCTCAATGTGTTTATATAGCCTATATGTTAGTATCTCCTGAGTGTTGATATATCTCAATGTGTTTATATAGCCTATATGTTAGTATTTTCTGAGTGTTGATATATCTCAGTGTGTTTATACAGCCTATATGTTAGTATCTCCTGAGTGTGTATACATCTCAATGTGTTTATATAGCCTATATGTTAGTATCTCTTGAGTGTTGATATATCTCAAGGTGTTTATATAGCCTATATGTTAGTATCTCCTGAGTGTTGATATATCTCAATGATTAAAACAGTAGGCAATAAACCTTTGTTCTGGTAACACACAGATTTCAATTGATACTTCCAAGCAGTGGGCAATAAATCTAAACTTACAGACACTAAGCAAAATTTGAATTTATTTCTGATTTTCTTTATGTAGGAGTATATCTTGATATCTGTTTCAATGACAGCCATGGTCCAAGGATGATTTATTGTGTTTAAACAAGTTGTCTTATAGATAAAGTGTAACTCCAGAGACTCGCTAAATGTCTTATGGCTAGTCGAACAATATTCTGAGTGGATTTCAGTCTATTTGTACTCAGATTTTATTAACTTATTTTCACTGTCATATAAATAGATTGCACTTTAAAAACAGGCCAATAGTAAACTTAATTTATTAATTTTTATTTTTTTGCGCTACGTTTAGATGACGATTTGTAATTTATTTATTTTTGTGCACTTCGTTTAATTGCCAACATGTATTTTGTCCCCATTCTTGACACTTTATTCTTATGAATTATTGAACAATCAAAAATAGGCATAGATCTTGAAAAACCTCACTGAAATAATTAGGTTGCATAAAATGTATTTCAATTATTTAAAGTTTTTATTATTTAGAAACGAATTCTGTTTACTGTAGAAGAAACTGTCACAAATAAACATTGACACGAGAACATTATAGTTGGCCGACTAACTCGGAAATATACTAGGCACACATAGAATATATCATACTAATGTTGCTCGTCATATTGTGTCTGCTAGTAGGTAAGTTGTTATATTTATATATTTGAAATATTTCCACTCAAACAGTATAAAATTTGTTAATATGACTAAAAGTCTATTGCATACCTAATATGTATGAGATAGAGTTGAAAGTATTCAAGATGTGAACATAAAAAAATATGTGAAGAACAATTTGTATATATTATTTATCTGAGTGACATAAATGACTAACCAAACTATTAATTTCATTTTGTCGAAATCATTAAAAATTTTAATAAGTACTGTGGTCAATGAACAAAATTTCTAAAAATCATTTCATCCAATTCCTCATTATAATTAGACACTCTATGAGATTTAAAATAAATTAAGATTTCTTGTATATTTAACTCTAGTTTATTTTTTTCTCTTTGGGATGATATTTTTTATTCAAACAAAATCTTTATTGGAGACTTCGATTATGAAATATTTATGAATATTTTTTTTAAATACCTTTTAGAACGAAGGTCGAATATAAATAATGATTTTAATATTTTAAATGTTTTAAGTTCCTTTTGCCTTAGGTAGTATACTGTTAAAATTTTACAACTAAATTCCAAGTAGAAGGGGATGCTCACAGGCCTCGTTGTTTTACCTTTTACGGCTTTTACTCGATTTTGTTGAAAAACGACAGCAACAAACTATAGAAGATGAATCAGGTGAAAATGAAACAGAGAGTTGTGAATCATCCAATAAATTTGAAGTCCTAGATGAATATGAACCAAGTCCAAGCTCAACTAAAAATATGGACAAACAAGACGGAGATTGGGTATCATACTTCCTTGTTCACTAAGCATGTAACCAGTGCCTTGGATCGCAACCAAACGTCTGATCGTGAAGCTTTGCGATTGATGATTCCTATTGCCGCAGCGCTGGGACATGATCCTTCATCTTTGACAGTTTCACGAAGAGCAAGAAAGAAAGCCAGGCGTAAACATGCAGCAGATATAAATGTTTCATTCAAGCCTGACTATCCTCTAGTTCTACACTGGGATGGAAAAAAATCTTACCTGAAATCCTGGTTCTTGGAGAAGTTGACCGCTTGCCGGTGCTGGTTTCTGGTGATGGCAGTGAAAAATTACCAGGTGTCCCTAAACTAACATCAGGGACAGGACAGAATGCTGCTGATGCTATTTATGGTCAGTTAGAACAGTGGGCACTGGTAGAAAGCATCCAGGCTATGAGCTTCGACACCACTTCTGTCAACACTGGTCGTTTCAATGGAGCTTGTGTACTGCTTGAGAATCGTATTGGTCGAGAACTATTGTGGTTGGCATGTCGTCATCATGTTCTTGAACTGGTATTGGCAAAGGCTTTCAGTTTGTGTTGCGGTCCCTCTAACTCACCAAACATACCTATCTTCAAAAGATTTAAAGAAGTTTGGGGACGCATAAAGCTTGACAACTATAGTAAGTTGGAACTGCCTTCAAGCACTGATGTTTTCCGAGAAAACATGGTGAGCTTCCTGACAAATTTCGTTGACTTGAAGTCCCAGGTCAGAGATGATTATGAAGAACTTATTGAACTGACAATGATCATCTTAGGAGATCCACCAAAAACCATTCACTGGAGAGCACCAGGCCCTGTACATCATGCTAGGTGGATGGCTAAGCTGATCTATGCCATCAAAATTTACATCTTCCGTCATCAGAGAGAAATTTTCAGTCTTACATCCAAGGAAGAGAGCCAACTCAAACGATTTGTACAGTTTGGAACCTTGTTGTACACAAAGTCCTGGATTCAAGCACCCTGTGCAGCGGAAGCACCTGGAGGAGATCTTTTGCTCTGGAAGGACCTGCAGCAATATCAGTCTGTTGATCACGACATCAGTATTGCAGCACAAAAAATTCTCCAGAATCACATGTGGTATCTGTCTGATGAGACTGTCAGCCTGGCATTGTTTTCCGATGAAGTGTCACCAATTGAGAAACAGAAAATAATAACAGGTTTTGGAATAGAACCTAGTGAGCGACATGTTCGAGGTGATCCATCATTGCTCCAAAATGAAGGCGTCAGCTTGGGTCACTTTTCCACAAGGCGTTCACAGAACCTGCTTACAAAGCTACACATAGGCAACTCCTTTCTAGTTCTTCCTCCAGAACAGTGGAATGATAATATTGAATACCAGAAGGGTAAGCAGCGCATTAACGACTTGCGTGTGGTCAACGATACTGCAGAACGTGGAGTTAAACTTTTTGAGGAATATAATAGACTGCTGACAAAAAACGAGGAAGAAAAGCAATTTATTTTGCAAGTTGTTGAAGCCAACAGAAAAGTCATCCCTACACAAACTACAAAGAAGTCTGCCATCTGTGCTGTTTCGGTGTAGACAATGTTTAGACAATGTACTCTGACTCTTCAGCACTCTACAATTTACATTTTATGTTGACATTTTCGTTACTTAACAGTTACATTACAGTAATGGCATGATTTGAAAATGTAATAAAAAAAATTCAACGAAAATGCGTTTTTTTTATTAATATAGCAAAACTTTGTAACTCTTGAGCATTCCCTTCCAATAGCAGTAGGAAGCTGAAATTGTTGTCAGTTACTAAGTAAGACAAATGGAACTTAACAAGAGGGTGTCCCGTTAGATGTGAGAAACTTTATTTTTTACCATATGATTTTGGGCCACCCTACTATATATATATATATATATATATATATATATATATATATATATATATATATATATATATTAGAGCTGCTGTTCGATTAAAAAAATTGATCGAATTTAACGCATGATTAAAATTTTTATCGCAAATTAACGCACATTTTAATCGACACAATATAATACATTTGTTTGTATTCCAACTTGTATGTCATAATATCATAGCATAAAATTGGCATAATAAACAAGTCAGATTAATTTACGAAAGAAGTATAATTAATTGTAAAAGATTTATTAAACATTTGCATATATGTTTATTGATATAGTTATTGAGACCAGTTTATTGCAGAAAATGTTTGGCCAGGAACCTTAAATCTGCCATGTTCCAGCCAGATTATAGATTGTGGCAAGCCAGTTATCGAACCTGTCAGCCAGCGTATTGTAGGCGGAGGGGAAGCACCCATCGGTGCATGGCCCTGGGTTGTAAGTTGCGCCATCTAGAGGAAAGTATTTCCTCACATTATTACATTTAGATAGATATACACAAGTTATCAAAAAACTTTATATGATATCTGGTTTTAAATGATTCAACTATTTACATTGAACTTTAATGTGCATTACCAGCATTAACAATGTTTATCTTTAAAGTAGAGTCATGTCATGTTATATTTTTATGTAACCAGCATTAACAATGTTTATCTTTAAAGTAGAGTCATGTCATGTTATATTTTTATATAACCAGCATTAACAATGTTTATCTCTAAAGTAGAGTCATGTCATGTTATATTTTTATATAACCAGCATTAACAATGTTTAGCTTTAAATACGATCATGTCATGTTGTATTTTTCACCTTAGGTTCTTTTGACCGAACTAGGATTTGTGTCTTGTGGTGGAGCCATTCTCAATGATAGGTTTATTCTAACAGCTACACATTGTTTTACGTAAGTCATCTGATAGATTGGTTTTATTAGCCACTCTTACTTGATCTATATGAATGATGACATTTAGCCACTCTTAGTTGATTTATATGAATGATGACATTTAGCCACTCTTAGCTGATCTATATGAATGATGACATTTAACCACTCTTAGTTGATCGATATGAATGATGACATTTAGCCACTCTTAGTTGATCTATATGAATGATGACATTTAGCTACTCTTAGCTGATCTATATGAATGATGACATTTAGCCACTCTTAGTTGATCTATATGAATGATGACACTTAGCCACTCTTAGTTGATCTATATGAATGATGACATTTAGCCACTCTTAGTTGATCTATATGAATGATGACATTTTTAAAGGGAGAAATGCATGTGTGGAGGACACTTGGAAGATCTGTTTGACAGTTGACTAGGATGCTGAATATTGATAGAACATGACTCGACACGATGTTTCACATAACATCAAATAAGTCTAATAATACATACTTGTAAAGAACTTGACATGACTACATTAGACTCAGGAGTACACATGACATCTGCCTTCTGTCAGGTACCCGGTGCACCTGATAACATAATCTAGACGCCCGCTTCCTAAGAAACCCAAAGTTTACCTACCTAAAGTTTTATAAGATCCTTTCTGTCGATAGGCATACTCTTAAAAATAATGATTTCTTTGTGCCGTTAATATTTGACCAAATAAAAATCGCTGCCGCTTTTATGAACATTATAATTTTAATGGCGAATATAATCTTTCCTGGGTATTTTGGTACGTGTCCTGGGTTACACTGGTACGTGTCCTGTGCATACTGGTACGTGTCTTAGGGTTACACTGGTACGTGTATTTGGTCTACTGGTAGGTGTCCTGGGTTACAATGGTAGGTGTCATGGGTCTACTGGTACGTGTCCTGGGTCTACTGGTAGGTGTCCTGGGTCTATTGGTAGGCGTTCTGGATCTACTTGTAGGTAGCCTGGGTCTACTGGTAGGTAGCCTGGGTCTACTGGTAGGTGTCCTGGGTCTACTGGTAAGTGTCCTGGGTCTACTGGTAGGTGTCCTGGGTCTACTGGTAGGTGTCCTGGGTCTACTGGTAGGTGTCCTGGGTCTACTGGTAGGTGTCCTGGGTCTACTGGTAGGTGTCCTGGGTCTACTGGTACATGTCCTGTGTCTACTGGTTCGTGTCCTGGGTCTACTGGTACGTGTCCTTGGTCTACTGGTTGGTAGCCTTGGTCTACTGGTAGGTGTCCTAGGTCTACTGGTATGTGTCCTGGGTCTACTGGTATGTGTTCTGGGTCTACTGGTACGTGTCCTGGGTCTACTGGTAGGTGTCCTGGGTCTACTGGTAGGTGTCCTGGGTCTACTGGTAGGTGTCCTGGGTCTACTGGTAGGTGTCCTGGGTCTACTGGTAGGTGTCCTGGGTCTAGTGGTAGGTGTCCTGGGTCTACTGGTAGGTGTCCTGGGTCTACTGGTAGGTGTCCTGGGTCTACTGGTAGGTGTCCTGGGTCTACTGGTACGTGTCCTGGGTCTACTGGTACGTGTCCTGGGTCTACTGGTAGGTGTCCTGGGTCTACTGGTACGTGTCCTGGGTCTACTGGTAGGTATCCTGGGTCTACTGGTAGGTGTCCTGGGTCTACTGGTAGGTGTCCTGGGTCTACTGGTAGGTGTCCTGGGTCTACTGGTAGGTGTCCTGGGTCTACTGGTACGTGTCCTGGGTCTACTGGTAGGTGTCCTGGGTCTACTGGTAGGTGTCCTGGGTCTACTGGTAGGTGTCCTGGGTCTACTGGTAGGTGTCCTGGGTCTACTGGTAGGTGTCCTGGGTCTACTGGTACGTGTCCTGGGTCTACTGGTACGTGTCCTGGGTCTACTGGTACGTGTCCTGGGTCTACTGGTAGGTGTCCTGGGTCTACTGGTAGGTGTCCTGGGTCTACTGGTAGTGTCCTGGGTCTACTGGTAGGTGTCCTGGGTCTACTGGTATGTGTCCTGGGTCTACTGGTAGGTGTCCTGGGTCTACTGGTAGGTAGCCTGGGTCTACTGGTAGGTGTCCTGGGTCTACTGGTAGGTGTCCTGGGTCTACTGGTAGGTGTCCTGGGTCTACTGGTAGGTGTCCTGGGTCTACTGGTAGGTGTCCTGGGTCTACTGGTAGGTGTCCTGGGTCTACTGGTAGGTGTCCTGGGTCTACTGGTAGGTGTCCTGGGTCTACTGGTAGGTGTCCTGGGTCTACTGGTAGGTGTCCTGGGTCTACTGGTAGGTGTCCTGGGTCTACTGGTACGTGTCCTGGGTCTACTGGTAGGTGTCCTGGGTCTACTGGTAGGTGTCCTGGGTCTACTGGTAGGTGTCCTGGGTCTACTGGTAGGTGTCCTGGGTCTACTGGTAGTGTCCTGGGTCTACTGGTAGGTGTCCTGGGTCTACTGGTAGGTGTCCTGGGTCTACTGGTAGGTGTCCTGGGTCTACTGGTAGGTGTCCTGGGTCTACTGGTAGGTGTCCTGGGTCTACTGGTAGGTGTCCTGGGTCTACTGGTACGTGTCCTGGGTCTACTGGTACGTGTCCTGGGTCTACTGGTACGTGTCCTGGGTCTACTGGTAGGTGTCCTGGGTCTACTGGTAGGTGTCCTGGGTCTACTGGTAGGTGTCCTGGGTCTACTGGTAGGTGTCCTGGGTCTACTGGTAGGTGTCCTGGGTCTACTGGTAGGTGTCCTGGGTCTACTGGTAGGTAGCCTGGGTCTACTGCTAGGTGTCCTGGGTCTACTGGTAGGTAGCCTGGGTCTACTGGTAGGTGTCCTGGGTCTACTGGTAGGTGTCCTGGGTCTACTGGTAGGTGTCCTGGGTCTACTGGTAGGTGTCCTGGGTCTACTGGTAGGTGTCCTGGGTCTACTGGTAGGTGTCCTGGGTCTACTGGTAGGTGTCCTGGGTCTACTGGTAGGTGTCCTGGGTCTACTGGTAGGTGTCCTGGGTCTACTGGTAGGTGTCCTGGGTCTACTGGTAGGTGTCCTGGGTCTACTGGTAGGTGTCCTGGGTCTACTGGTAGGTGTCCTGGGTCTACTGGTAGGTGTCCTGGGTCTACTGGTAGGTAGCCTGGGTCTACTGGTAGGTAGCCTGGGTCTACTGGTAGGTGTCCTGGGTCTACTGGTAGGTGTCCTGGGTCTACTGGTAGGTGTCCTGGGTCTACTGGTAGGTGTCCTGGGTCTACTGGTAGGTGTCCTGGGTCTACTGGTAGGTGTCCTGGGTCTACTGGTAGGTGTCCTGGGTCTACTGGTACGTGTCCTGGGTCTACTGGTAGGTGTCCTGGGTCTACTGGTACGTGTCCTGGGTCTACTGGTAGGTGTCCTGGGTCTACTGGTAGGTGTCCTGGGTCTACTGGTACGTGTCCTGGGTCTACTGGTAGGTGTCCTGGGTCTACTGGTAGGTGTCCTGGGTCTACTGGTAGGTGTCCTGGGTCTACTGGTAGGTGTCCTGGGTCTACTGGTACGTGTCCTGGGTCTACTGGTAGGTGTCCTGGGTCTACTGGTAGGTGTCCTGGGTCTACTGGTAGGTGTCCTGGGTCTACTGGTAGGTGTCCTGGGTCTACTGGTAGGTGTCCTGGGTCTACTGGTAGGTGTCCTGGGTCTACTGGTAGGTGTCCTGGGTCTACTGGTAGGTGTCCTGGGTCTACTGGTAGGTGTCCTGGGTCTACTGGTAGGTAGCCTGGGTCTACTGGTAGGTAGCCTGGGTCTACTGGTAGGTGTCCTGGGTCTACTGGTAGGTGTCCTGGGTCTACTGGTAGGTGTCCTGGGTCTACTGGTAGGTAGCCTGGGTCTACTGGTAGGTATCCTGGGTCTACTGGTAGGTGTCCTGGGTCTACTGGTACGTGTCCTGGGTCTACTGGTAGGTGTCCTGGGTCTACTGGTTGGTAGCCTGGGTCTACTGGTAGGTGTCCTGGGTCTACTGGTACGTGTCCTGGGTCTACTGGTACGTGTCCTGGGTCTACTGGTAGGTGTCCTGGGTCTACTGGTACGTGTCCTGGGTCTACTGGTAGGTGTCCTGGGTCTACTGGTAGGTGTCCTGGGTCTACTGGTAGGTGTCCTGGGTCTACTGGTAGGTGTCCTGGGTCTACTGGTAGGTGTCCTGGGTCTACTGGTACGTGTCCTGGGTCTACTGGTAGGTGTCCTGGGTCTACTGGTAGGTGTCCTGGGTCTACTGGTAGGTGTCCTGGGTCTACTGGTAGGTGTCCTGGGTCTACTGGTAGGTGTCCTGGGTCTACTGGTACGTGTCCTGGGTCTACTGGTAGGTGTCCTGGGTCTACTGGTAGGTGTCCTGGGTCTACTGGTAGGTGTCCTGGGTCTACTGGTAGGTGTCCTGGGTCTACTGGTACGTGTCCTGGGTCTACTGGTAGGTGTCCTGGGTCTACTGGTAGGTGTCCTGGGTCTACTTGTAGGTGTCCTGGGTCTACTGGTAGGTGTCCTGGGTCTACTGGTAGGTGTCCTGGGTCTACTGGTAGGTGTCCTGGGTCTACTGGTAGGTGTCCTGGGTCTACTGGTAGGTGTCCTGGGTCTACTGGTAGGTGTCCTGGGTCTACTGGTAGGTGTCCTGGGTCTACTGGTAGGTGTCCTGGGTCTACTGGTAGGTAGCCTGGGTCTACTGGTAGGTGTCCTGGGTCTACTGGTAGGTGTCCTGGGTCTACTGGTACGTGTCCTGGGTCTACTGGTAGGTGTCCTGGGTCTACTGGTAGGTGTCCTGGGTCTACTGGTAGGTGTCCTGGGTCTACTGGTAGGTGTCCTGGGTCTACTGGTAGGTGTCCTGGGTCTACTGGTACGTGTCCTGGGTCTACTGGTACGTGTCCTGGGTCTACTGGTAGGTGTCCTGGGTCTACTGGTAGGTGTCCTGGGTCTACTGGTAGTGTCCTGGGTCTACTGGTAGTGTCCTGGGTCTACTGGTAGGTGTCCTGGGTCTACTGGTAGGTGTCCTGGGTCTACTGGTAGGTGTCCTGGGTCTACTGGTAGGTATCCTGGGTCTACTGGTAGGTGTCCTGGGTCTACTGGTAGGTGTCCTGGGTCTACTGGTAGGTAGCCTGGGTCTACTGGTAGGTGTCCTGGGTCTACTGGTAGGTGTCCTGGGTCTACTGGTAGGTGTCCTGGGTCTACTGGTAGGTGTCCTGGGTCTACTGGTAGGTGTCCTGGGTCTACTGGTAGGTGTCCTGGGTCTACTGGTAGGTGTCCTGGGTCTACTGGTAGGTGTCCTGGGTCTACTGGTAGGTGTCCTGGGTCTACTGGTAGGTAGCCTGGGTCTACTGGTAGGTGTCCTGGGTCTACTGGTAGGTGTCCTGGGTCTACTGGTAGGTGTCCTGGGTCTACTGGTAGGTGTCCTGGGTCTACTGGTAGGTGTCCTGGGTCTACTGGTATGTGTTCTGGGTCTACTGGTAGGTGTCCTGGGTCTACTGGTAGGTAGCCTGGGTCTACTGGTAGGTGTCCTGGGTCTACTGGTAGGTAGCCTGGGTCTACTGGTAGGTGTTCTGGGTCTACTGGTAGGTGTCCTGGGTCTACTGGTAGGTGTCCTGGGTCTACTGGTACGTGTCCTGGGTCTACTGGTAGGTGTCCTGGGTCTACTGGTAGGTGTCCTGGGTCTACTGGTAGGTGTCCTGGGTCTACTGGTAGGTGTCCTGGGTCTACTGGTAGGTGTCCTGGGTCTACTGGTAGGTGTCCTGGGTCTACTGGTAGGTAGCCTGGGTCTACTGGTAGGTGTCCTGGGTCTACTGGTAGGTGTCCTGGGTCTACTGGTAGGTGTCCTGGGTCTACTGGTAGGTGTCCTGGGTCTACTGGTAGGTGTCCTGGGTCTACTGGTACGTGTCCTGGGTCTACTGGTAGGTGTCCTGGGTCTACTGGTAGGTGTCCTGGGTCTACTGGTTGGTAGCCTGGGTCTACTGGTAGGTGTCCTGGGTCTACTGGTAGGTGTCCTGGGTCTACTGGTACGTGTCCTGGGTCTACTGGTACGTGTCCTGGGTCTACTGGTACGTGTCCTGGGTCTACTGGTAGGTGTCCTGGGTCTACTGGTAGGTGTCCTGGGTCTACTGGTAGGTGTCCTGGGTCTACTGGTAGGTGTCCTGGGTCTACTGGTAGGTGTCCTGGGTCTACTGGTAGGTGTCCTGGGTCTACTGGTAGGTGTCCTGGGTCTACTGGTAGGTGTCCTGGGTCTACTGGTAGGTGTCCTGGGTCTACTGGTAGGTGTCCTGGGTCTACTGGTAGGTGTCCTGGGTCTACTGGTAGGTGTCCTGGGTCTACTGGTAGGTGTCCTGGGTCTACTGGTAGGTAGCCTGGGTCTACTGGTAGGTGTCCTGGGTCTACTGGTAGGTGTCCTGGGTCTACTGGTAGGTGTCCTGGGTCTACTGGTAGGTGTCTTGGGTCTACTGGTAGGTGTCCTGGGTCTACTGGTACGTGTCCTGGGTCTACTGGTAGGTAGCATGGGTCTACCGGTAGGTAGCCTGGGTCTACTGGTAGGTGTCCTGGGTCTACTGGTAGTGTCATGGGTCTACTGGTACGTGTCCTGGGTCTACTGGTATGTGTCCTGGGTCTACTGGTAGGTAGCCTGGGTCTACTGGTAGGTGTCCTGGGTCTACTGGTAGGTGTCCTGGGTCTACTGGTAGGTGTCCTGGGTCTACTGGTAGGTGTCCTGGGTCTACTGGTACGTGTCCTGGGTCTACTGGTACGTGTCCTGGGTCTACTGGTAGGTGTCCTGGGTCTACTGGTACGTGTCCTGGGTCTACTGGTAGGTGTCCTGGGTCTACTGGTAGGTGTCCTGGGTCTACTGGTAGGTAGCCTGGGTCTACTGGTAGGTGTCCTGGGTCTACTGGTAGGTGTCCTGGGTCTACTGGTAGGTGTCCTGGGTCTACTGGTAGGTGTCCTGGGTCTACTGGTAGGTGTCCTGGGTCTACTGGTAGGTGTCCTGGGTCTACTGGTAGGTGTCCTGGGTCTACTGGTACGTGTCCTGGGTCTACTGGTAGGTGTCCTGGGTCTACTGGTAGGTGTCCTGGGTCTACTGGTAGGTGTCCTGGGTCTACTGGTAGGTGTCCTGGGTCTACTGGTAGGTGTTATGGGTCTACTGGTAGGTGTCCTGGGTCTACTGTTAGGTAGCCTGGGTCTACTGGTAGGTGTCCTGGGTCTACTGGTAAGTAGCCCGGGTCTACTGGTAGGTCGCCTGGGTCTACTTGTAGGTGTCCTGGGTCTACTGGTTGGTAGCCTGGGTCTACTGGTAGGTGTCCTGGGTCTACCGGTAGGTGTTCTGGGTCTACTGGTACCTGTCCTGGGTCTACTGGTAGGTGTCCTGGGTCTACTGGTAGGTGTCCTGGGTCTACTGGTAGGTGTCCTGGGTCTACTGGTAGGTGTCCTGGGTCTACTGGTAGGTGTCCTGGGTCTACTGGTACGTGTCCTGGGTCTACTGGTACGTGTCCTGGGTCTACTGGTAGGTGTCCTGGGTCTACTGGTAGGTGTCCTGGGTCTACTGGTAGGTGTCCTGGGTCTACTGGTAGGTGTCCTGGGTCTACTGGTAGGTGTCCTGGGTCTACTGGTAGGTGTCCTGGGTCTACTGGTAGGTGTCCTGGGTCTACTGGTAGGTGTCCTGGGTCTACTGGTAGGTGTCCTGGGTCTACTGGTAGGTGTCCTGGGTCTACTGGTAGGTGTCCTGGGTCTACTGGTAGGTATCCTGGGTCTACTGGTAGGTGTCCTGGGTCTACTGGTAGGTAGCCTGGGTCTACTGGTAGGTGTCCTGGGTCTACTGGTAGGTGTCCTGGGTCTACTGGTAGGTGTCCTGGGTCTACTGGTAGGTGTCCTGGGTCTACTGGTAGGTGTCCTGGGTCTACTGGTAGGTGTCCTGGGTCTACTGGTAGGTAGCATGGGTCTACTGGTAGGTAGCCTGGGTCTACTGGTAGGTGTCCTGGGTCTACTGGTAGGTGTCCTGGGTCTACTGGTAGGTGTCCTGGGTCTACTGGTAGGTGTCCTGGGTCTACTGGTAGGTAGCCTGGGTCTACTGGTAGGTGTCCTGGGTCTACTGGTAGGTGTCCTGGGTCTACTGGTAGGTAGCCTGGGTCTACTGGTAGGTGTCCTGGGTCTACTGGTAGGTGTCCTGGGTCTACTGGTAGGTGTCCTGGGTCTACTGGTAGGTGTCCTGGGTCTACTGGTACGCGTCCTGGGTCTACTGGTACGCGTCCTGGATCTACTGGTAGTTGTCCTGGGTTTACTGGTAGGTGTCCTGGGTCTAATGGTAGATGTCCCGTGTCTACTGATAGGTGTCCTGGGTCTACTGGTAGGTGTTATGGGTCTACTGGTAGGTGTCCTGGGTCTACTGTTAGGTAGCCTGGGTCTACTGGTCGGTGTCCTGGGTCTACTGGTAAGTAGCCTGGGTCTACTGGTAGGTCGCCTGGGTCTACTTGTAGGTGTCCTGGGTCTACTGGTAGGTGTCCTGGGTCTACTGGTAGGTGTCCTGTGTCTACTGGTAGGTGTCCTGGGTCTACTGGTAGGTGTCCTGGGTCTACTGGTAGGTGTCCTGGGTCTACTGGTAGGTGTCCTGGGTCTACTGGTAGGTGTCCTGGGTCTACTGGTAGGTGTCCTGGGTCTACTGGTAGGTGTCCTGGGTCTACTGGTAGGTGTCCTGGGTCTACTGGTAGGTGTCCTGGGTCTACTGGTAGGTGTCCTGGGTCTACTGGTAGGTGTCCTGGGTCTACTGGTAGGTGTCCTGGGTCTACTGGTAGGTGTCCTGGGTCTACTGGTATGTGTCCTGGGTCTACTGGTAGGTGTCCTGGGTCTACTGGTAGGTGTCCTGGGTCTACTGGTAGGTAGCCTGGGTCTACTGGTAGGTGTCCTGGGTCTACTGGTAGGTGTCCTGGGTCTACTGGTTGGTGTCCTGGGTCTACTGGTAGGTGTCCTGGGTCTACTGGTAGGTGTCCTGGGTCTACTGGTAGGTGTCCTGGGTCTACTGGTACGTGTCCTGGGTCTACTGGTAGGTGTCCTGGGTCTACTGGTAGGTGTCCTGGGTCTACTGGTAGGTGTCCTGGGTCTACTGGTACGTGTCCTGGGTCTACTGGTAGGTGTCCTGGGTCTACTGGTAGGTGTCCTGGGTCTACTGGTAGGTAGCCTGGGTCTACTGGTAGGTGTCCTGGGTCTACTGGTAGGTGTCCTGGGTCTACTGGTAGGTGTCCTGAGTCTACTGGTAGGTAGCCTGGGTCTACTGGTAGGTGTCCTGGATCTACTGGTAGGTGTCCTGGGTGTACTGGTAGGTATCCTGGGTCTACTGGTAGGTGTCCTGGGTCTACTGGTACGTGTCCTGGGTCTACTGGTAGGTGTCCTGGGTCTACTGGTAGGTGTCCTGGGTCTACTGGTAGGTGTCCTGGGTCTACTGGTAGGTGTCCTGGGTCTACTGGTACGTGTCCTGGGTCTACTGGTAGGTGTCCTGGGTCTACTGGTAGGTGTCCTGGGTCTACTGGTAGGTGTCCTGGGTCTACTGGTAGGTGTCCTGGGTCTACTGGTAGGTGTCCTGGGTCTACTGGTAGGTGTCCTGGGTCTACTGGTAGGTGTCCTGGGTCTACTGGTAGGTGTCCTGGGTCTACTGGTAGGTGTCCTGGGTCTACTGGTAGGTGTCCTGGGTCTACTGGTAGGTGTCCTGGGTCTACTGGTAGGTGTCCTGGGTCTACTGGTAGGTGTCCTGGGTCTACTGGTAGGTGTCCTGGGTCTACTGGTAGGTGTCCTGGGTCTACTGGTAGGTGTCCTGGGTCTACTGGTAGGTGTCCTGGGTCTACTGGTACGTGTCCTGGGTCTACTGGTAGGTGTCCTGGGTCTACTGGTAGGTGTCCTGGGTCTACTGGTAGGTGTCCTGGGTCTACTGGTAGGTGTCCTGGGTCTACTGGTAGGTGTCCTGGGTCTACTGGTAGGTGTCCTGGGTCTACTGGTAGGTGTCCTGGGTCTACTGGTAGGTGTCCTGGGTCTACTGGTAGGTGTCCTGGGTCTACTGGTAGGTGTCCTGGGTCTACTGGTAGGTGTCCTGGGTCTACTGGTAAGTGTCCTGGGTCTACTGGTAGGTAGTCCTGGGTCTACTGGTAGGTGTCCTGGGTCTACTGGTAGGTGTCCTGGGTCTACTGGTAGGTGTCCTGGGTCTACTGGTAGGTGTCCTGGGTCTACTGGTAGGTGTCCTGGGTCTACTGGTACGTGTCCTGGGTCTACTGGTAGGTGTCCTGGGTCTACTGGTAGGTGTCCTGGGTCTACTGGTACGTGTCCTGGGTCTACTGGTAGGTGTCCTGGGTCTACTGGTACGTGTCCTGGGTCTACTGGTAGGTGTCCTGGGTCTACTGGTAGGTGTCCTGGGTCTACTGGTAGGTGTCCTGGGTCTACTGGTACGTGTCCTGGGTCTACTGGTAGGTGTCCTGGGTCTACTGGTAGGTGTCCTGGGTCTACTGGTAGGTGTCCTGGGTCTACTGGTAGGTGTCCTGGGTCTACTGGTAGGTGTCCTGGGTCTACTGGTAGGTGTCCTGGGTCTACTGGTAGGTGTCCTGGGTCTACTGGTAGGTGTCCTGGGTCTACTGGTAGGTGTCCTGGGTCTACTGGTAGGTGTCCTGGGTCTACTGGTAGGTGTCCTGGGTCTACTGGTAGGTGTCCTGGGTCTACTGGTAGGTAGCCTGGGTCTACTGGTAGGTGTCCTGGGTCTACTGGTAGGTAGTCCTGGGTCTACTGGTAGGTGTCCTGGGTCTACTGGTAGGTGTCCTGGGTCTACTGGTAGGTGTCCTGGGTCTACTGGTAGGTAGCCTGGGTCTACTGGTAGGTGTCCTGGGTCTACTGGTAGGTGTCCTGGGTCTACTGGTAGGTGTCCTGGGTCTACTGGTAGGTGTCCTGGGTCTACTGGTAGGTGTCCTGGGTCTACTGGTAGGTGTCCTGGGTCTACTGGTAGGTGTCCTGGGTCTACTGGTAGGTGTCCTGGGTCTACTGGTAGGTGTCCTGGGTCTACTGGTACGTGTCCTGGGTCTACTGGTAGGTGTCCTGGGTCTACTGGTAGGTGTCCGGTCTACTGGTAGTGTCCTGGGTCTACTGGTACGTGTCCTGGGTCTACTGGTAGGTGTCCTGGGTCTACTGGTACGTGTCCTGGGTCTACTGGTACGTGTCCTGGGTCTACTGGTAGGTGTCCTGGGTCTACTGGTACGTGTCCTGGGTCTACTGGTAGGTAGTCCTGGGTCTACTGGTAGGTGTCTACTGGTACGTGTCCTGGGTCTACTGGTAGGTGTCCTGGGTCTACTGGTAGGTGTCCTGGGTCTACTGGTAGGTGTCCTGGGTCTACTGGTAGGTGTCCTGGGTCTACTGGTACGTGTCCTGGGTCTACTGGTACGTGTCCTGGGTCTACTGGTAGGTGTCCTGGGTCTACTGGTAGGTGTCCTGGGTCTACTGGTAGGTGTCCTGGGTCTACTGGTAGGTGTCCTGGGTCTACTGGTAGGTGTCCTGGGTCTACTGGTAGGTGTCCTGGGTCTACTGGTAGGTAGCCTGGGTCTACTGGTAGGTGTCCTGGGTCTACTGGTAGGTGTCCTGGGTCTACTGGTAGGTGTCCTGGGTCTACTGGTAGGTGTCCTGGGTCTACTGGTAGGTAGTCCTGGGTCTACTGGTAGGTGTCCTGGGTCTACTGGTAGGTGTCCTGGGTCTACTGGTAGGTGTCCTGGGTCTACTGGTAGGTGTCCTGGGTCTACTGGTAGGTGTCCTGGGTCTACTGGTAGGTGTCCTGGGTCTACTGGTAGGTGTCCTGGGTCTACTGGTAGGTGTCCTGGGTCTACTGGTAGGTGTCCTGGGTCTACTGGTAGGTGTCCTGGGTCTACTGGTAGGTGTCCTGGGTCTACTGGT
Source organism: Bulinus truncatus (assembly GCA_021962125.1). Taxonomy (NCBI): domain Eukaryota; kingdom Metazoa; phylum Mollusca; class Gastropoda; family Planorbidae; genus Bulinus; species Bulinus truncatus. Next base: position 1,363,271 of record JAGDYQ010000168.1, on the reverse strand, counting down.
AGGTGTCCTGGGTCTACTGGTAGGTGTCCTGGGTCTACTGGTAGGTGTCCTGGGTCTACTGGTAGGTGTCCTGGGTCTACTGGTAGGTGTCCTGGGTCTACTGGTAGGTGTCCTGGGTCTACTGGTAGGTGTCCTGGGTCTACTGGTAGGTGTCCTGGGTCTACTGGTAGGTGTCCTGGGTCTACTGGTAGGTGTCCTGGGTCTACTGGTAGGTGTCCTGGGTCTACTGGTAGGTGTCCTGGGTCTACTGGTAGGTGTCCTGGGTCTACTGGTAGGTGTCCTGGGTCTACTGGTAGGTGTCCTGGGTCTACTGGTAGGTGTCCTGGGTCTACTGGTAGGTGTCCTGGGTCTACTGGTAGGTGTCCTGGGTCTACTGGTAGGTGTCCTGGGTCTACTGGTAGGTAGCCTGGGTCTAGTGGTAGGTGTCCTGGGTCTACTGGTAAGTGTCCTGGGTCTACTGGTAGGTGTCCTGGGTCTACTGGTACGTGTCCTGGGTCTACTGGTAGGTAGCCTGGGTCTACTGGTAGGTGTCCTGGGTCTACTGGTAGGTGTCCTGGGTCTACTGGTAGGTGTCCTGGGTCTACTGGTAGGTGTCCTGGGTCTACTGGTAGGTGTCCTGGGTCTACTGGTAGGTGTCCTGGGTCTACTGGTAGGTGTCCTGGGTCTACTGGTAGGTGTCCTGGGTCTACTGGTACGTGTCCTGGGTCTACTGGTACGTGTCCTGGGTCTACTGGTAGGTGTCCTGGGTCTACTGGTAGGTGTCCTGGGTCTACTGGTAGGTGTCCTGGGTCTACTGGTAGGTGTCCTGGGTCTACTGGTAGGTGTCCTGGGTCTACTGGTAGGTGTCCTGGGTCTACTGGTAGGTGTCCTGGGTCTACTGGTAGGTGTCCTGGGTCTACTGGTAGGTGTCCTGGGTCTACTGGTAGGTGTCCTGGGTCTACTGGTAGGTGTCCTGGGTCTACTGGTAGGTGTCCTGGGTCTACTGGTAGGTGTCCTGGGTCTACTGGTAGGTGTCCTGGGTCTACTGGTAGGTGTCCTGGGTCTACTGGTAGGTAGTCCTGGGTCTACTGGTAGGTGTCCTGGGTCTACTGGTAGGTGTCCTGGGTCTACTGGTAGGTGTCCTGGGTCTACTGGTAGGTGTCCTGGGTCTACTGGTAGGTGTCCTGGGTCTACTGGTAGGTGTCCTGGGTCTACTGGTAGGTGTCCTGGGTCTACTGGTAGGTGTCCTGGGTCTACTGGTAGGTGTCCTGGGTCTACTGGTAGGTGTCCTGGGTCTACTGGTAGGTGTCCTGGGTCTACTGGTAGGTGTCCTGGGTCTACTGGTAGGTGTCCTGGGTCTACTGGTAGTGTCCTGGGTCTACTGGTACGTGTCCTGGGTCTACTGGTACGTGTCCTGGGTCTACTGGTAGGTGTCCTGGGTCTACTGGTAGGTGTCCTGGGTCTACTGGTAGGTGTCCTGGGTCTACTGGTAGGTGTCCTGGGTCTACTGGTACGTGTCCTGGGTCTACTGGTACGCGTCCTGGGTCTACTGGTACGCGTCCTGGGTCTACTGGTACGTGTCCTGGGTCTACTGGTAGGTGTCCTGGGTCTACTGGTAGGTGTCCTGGGTCTACTGGTAGGTGTCCTGGGTCTACTGGTAGGTGTCCTGGGTCTACTGGTAGGTGTCCTGGGTCTACTGGTAGGTGTCCTGGGTCTACTGGTAGGTGTCCTGGGTCTACTGGTAGGTGTCCTGGGTCTACTGGTAGGTGTCCTGGGTCTACTGGTAGGTGTCCTGGGTCTACTGGTAGGTGTCCTGGGTCTACTGGTAGGTGTCCTGGGTCTACTGGTAGGTGTCCTGGGTCTACTGGTAGGTGTCCTGGGTCTACTGGTAGGTGTCTGGGTCTACTGGTAGGTGTCCTGGGTCTACTGGTAGGTGTCCTGGGTCTACTGGTAGGTGTCCTGGGTCTACTGGTAGGTGTCCTGGGTCTACTGGTAAGTGTCCTGGGTCTACTGGTAGGTGTCCTGGGTCTACTGGTAGGTGTCCTGGGTCTACTGGTAGGTGTCCTGGGTCTACTGGTAGGTGTCCTGGGTCTACTGGTAGGTGTCCTGGGTCTACTGGTAGGTGTCCTGGGTCTACTGGTAGGTGTCCTGGGTCTACTGGTTGGTAGCCTGGGTCTACTGGTAGGTGTCCTGGGTCTACTGGTAGGTGGCCTGGGTCTCCTGGTAGGTGTCCTGGGTCTACTGGTAGGTGTCCTGGGTCTACTGGTAGGTGTCCTGGGTCTACTGGTAGGTGTCCTGGGTCTACTGGTAGGTGTCCTGGGTCTACTGGTAGGTGTCCTGGGTCTACTGGTAGGTGTCCTGGGTCTACTGGTACGTGTCCTGGGTCTACTGGTAGGTGTCCTGGGTCTACTGGTAGGTGTCCTGGGTCTACTGGTAGGTGTCCTGGGTCTACTGGTAGGTGTCCTGGGTCTACTGGTAGGTGTCCTGGGTCTACTGGTAGGTGTCCTGGGTCTACTGGTAGGTGTCCTGGGTCTACTGGTAGGTGTCCTGGGTCTACTGGTAGGTGTCCTTGGTCTACTGGTACGTGTCCTGGGTCTACTGGTAGGTAGCATGGGTCTACCGGTAGGTAGCCTGGGTCTACTGGTAGGTGTCCTGGGTCTACTGGTAGGTGTCCTGGGTCTACTGGTAGGTGTCCTGGGTCTACTGGTAGGTGTCCTGGGTCTACTGGTAGGTGTCCTGGGTCTACTGGTAGGTGTCCTGGGTCTACTGGTAGGTGTCCTGGGTCTACTGGTACGTGTCCTGGGTCTACTGGTACGTGTCCTGGGTCTACTGGTACGTGTCCTGGGTCTACTGGTAGGTGTCCTGGGTCTACTGGTAGGTGTCCTGGGTCTACTGGTAGGTGTCCTGGGTCTACTGGTAGGTGTCCTGGGTCTACTGGTACGTGTCCTGGGTCTACTGGTACGTGTCCTGGGTCTACTGGTACGTGTCCTGGGTCTACTGGTAGGTAGCCTGGGTCTACTGGTAGGTGTCCTGGGTCTACTGGTAGGTGTCCTGGGTCTACTGGTACGTGTCCTGGGTCTACTGGTAGGTGTCCTGGGTCTACTGGTAGGTGTCCTGGGTCTACTGGTAGGTGTCCTGGGTCTACTGGTAGGTGTCCTGGGTCTACTGGTAGGTGTCCTGGGTCTACTGGTAGGTGTCCTGGGTCTACTGGTAGGTGTCCTGGGTCTACTGGTAGGTGTCCTGGGTCTACTGGTAGGTGTCCTGGGTCTACTGGTAGGTGTCCTGGGTCTACTGGTAGGTGTCCTGGGTCTACTGGTAGGTGTCCTGGGTCTACTGGTAGGTGTCCTGGGTCTACTGGTAGGTGTCCTGGGTCTACTGGTAGGTGTCCTGGGTCTACTGGTAGGTGTCCTGGGTCTACTGGTAGGTGTCCTGGGTCTACTGGTAGGTAGCCTGGGTCTACTGGTAGGTGTCCTGGGTCTACTGGTAGGTGTCCTGGGTCTACTGGTAGGTGTCCTGGGTCTACTGGTAGGTGTCCTGGGTCTACTGGTAGGTGTCCTGGGTCTACTGGTAGGTGTCCTGGGTCTACTGGTAGGTAGCCTGGGTCTACTGGTAGGTGTCCTGGGTCTACTGGTAGGTGTCCTGGGTCTACTGGTACGTGTCCTGGGTCTACTGGTACGTGTCCTGGGTCTACTGGTACGTGTCCTGGGTCTACTGGTAGGTGTCCTGGGTCTACTGGTAGGTGTCCTGGGTCTACTGGTAGGTGTCCTGGGTCTACTGGTAGGTGTCCTGGGTCTACTGGTAGGTGTCCTGGGTCTACTGGTAGGTGTCCTGGGTCTACTGGTAGGTGTCCTGGGTCTACTGGTAGGTGTCCTGGGTCTACTGGTAGGTGTCCTGGGTCTACTGGTAGGTGTCCTGGGTCTACTGGTAGGTGTCCTGGGTCTACTGGTACGTGTCCTGGGTCTACTGGTAGGTGTCCTGGGTCTACTGGTAGGTGTCCTGGGTCTACTGGTAGGTGTCCTGGGTCTACTGGTAGGTGTCCTGGGTCTACTGGTAGGTGTCCTGGGTCTACTGGTAGGTGTCCTGGGTCTACTGGTAGGTGTCCTGGGTCTACTGGTAGGTGTCCTGGGTCTACTGGTAGGTGTCCTGGGTCTACTGGTAGGTGTCCTGGGTCTACTGGTAGGTGTCCTGGGTCTACTGGTAGGTGTCCTGGGTCTACTGGTAGGTGTCCTGGGTCTACTGGTAGGTGTCCTGGGTCTACTGGTAGGTGTCCTGGGTCTACTGGTAGGTGTCCTGGGTCTACTGGTAGGTGTCCTGGGTCTACTGGTAGGTGTCCTGGGTCTACTGGTAGGTGTCCTGGGTCTACTGGTAGGTGTCCTGGGTCTACTGGTAGGTGTCCTGGGTCTACTGGTAGGTGTCCTGGGTCTACTGGTAGGTGTCCTGGGTCTACTGGTAGGTGTCCTGGGTCTACTGGTACGTGTCCTGGGTCTACTGGTAGGTGTCCTGGGTCTACTGGTAGGTGTCCTGGGTCTACTGGTAGGTGTCCTGGGTCTACTGGTAGGTGTCCTGGGTCTACTGGTAGGTGTCCTGGGTCTACTGGTAGGTGTCCTGGGTCTACTGGTAGGTGTCCTGGGTCTACTGGTAGGTGTCCTGGGTCTACTGGTAGGTGTCCTGGGTCTACTGGTAGGTGTCCTGGGTCTACTGGTAGGTGTCCTGGGTCTACTGGTAGGTGTCCTGGGTCTACTGGTAGGTGTCCTGGGTCTACTGGTAGGTGTCCTGGGTCTACTGGTAGGTGTCCTGGGTCTACTGGTAGGTGTCCTGGGTCTACTGGTAGGTGTCCTGGGTCTACTGGTAGGTGTCCTGGGTCTACTGGTAGGTAGCCTGGGTCTACTGGTAGGTGTCCTGGGTCTACTGGTAGGTGTCCTGGGTCTACTGGTAGGTGTCCTGGGTCTACTGGTAGGTGTCCTGGGTCTACTGGTAGGTGTCCTGGGTCTACTGGTACGTGTCCTGGGTCTACTGGTACGTGTCCTGGGTCTACTGGTAGGTGTCCTGGGTCTACTGGTACGTGTCCTGGGTCTACTGGTATGTATCCTGGGTCTACTGGTACGTGTACTGGGTCTACTGGTACGTGTCCTGGGTCTACTGGTAGGTGTCCTGGGTCTACTGGTAGGTGTCCTGGGTCTACTGGTAGGTGTCCTGGGTCTACTGGTAGGTGTCCTGGGTCTACTGGTACGTGTCCTGGGTCTACTGGTACGTGTCCTGGGTCTACTGGTAGGTGTCCTGGGTCTACTGGTAGGTGTCCTGGGTCTACTGGTAGGTGTCCTGGGTCTACTGGTAGGTGTCCTGGGTCTACTGGTAGGTGTCCTGGGTCTACTGGTACGTGTCCTGGGTCTACTGGTAGGTGTCCTGGGTCTACTGGTAGGTGTCCTGGGTCTACTGGTAGGTGTCCTGGGTCTACTGGTAGGTGTCCTGGGTCTACTGGTAGGTGTCCTGGGTCTACTGGTAGGTGTCCTGGGTCTACTGGTAGGTGTCCTGGGTCTACTGGTAGGTGTCCTGGGTCTACTGGTAGGTGTCCTGGGTCTACTGGTAGGTGTCCTGGGTCTACTGGTAGGTGTCCTGGGTCTACTGGTAGGTGTCCTGGGTCTACTGGTAGGTGTCCTGGGTCTACTGGTAGGTGTCCTGGGTCTACTGGTAGGTAGCCTGGGTCTACTGGTAGGTGTCCTGGGTCTACTGGTAGGTGTCCTGGGTCTACTGGTAGGTGTCCTGGGTCTACTGGTAGGTGTCCTGGGTCTACTGGTAGGTGTCCTGGGTCTACTGGTAGGTGTCCTGGGTCTACTGGTAGGTGTCCTGGGTCTACTGGTAGGTGTCCTGGGTCTACTGGTAGGTGTCCTGGGTCTACTGGTAGGTGTCCTGGGTCTACTGGTAGGTGTCCTGGGTCTACTGGTAGGTGTCCTGGGTCTACTGGTAGGTGTCCTGGGTCTACTGGTAGGTGTCCTGGGTCTACTGGTAGGTGTCCTGGGTCTACTGGTAGGTGTCCTGGGTCTACTGGTAGGTGTCCTGGGTCTACTGGTACGTGTCCTGGGTCTACTGGTAGGTGTCCTGGGTCTACTGGTACGTGTCCTGGGTCTACTGGTAGGTGTCCTGGGTCTACTGGTAGGTGTCCTGGGTCTACTGGTACGTGTCCTGGGTCTACTGGTAGGTGTCCTGGGTCTACTGGTAGGTGTCCTGGGTCTACTGGTAGGTGTCCTGGGTCTACTGGTAGGTGTCCTGGGTCTACTGGTAGGTGTCCTGTTACTGGTATGTCTCTACTGGTAGGTGTCCTGGGTCTACTGGTAGGTGTCCTGGGTCTACTGGTAGGTGCTCTGGGTCTACTGGTAGGTGTCCTGGGTCTACTGGTAGGTGTCCTGGGTCTACTGGTAGGTGTCCTGGGTCTACTGGTAGGTGTCCTGGGTCTACTGGTAGGTGTCCTGGGTCTACTGGTAGGTGTCCTGGGTCTACTGGTAGGTGTCCTGGGTCTACTGGTAGTGTCCTGGGTCTACTGGTAGGTGTCCTGGGTCTACTGGTAGGTGTCCTGGGTCTACTGGTAGGTAGTCCTGGGTCTACTGGTAGGTGTCCTGGGTCTACTGGTAGGTGTCCTGGGTCTACTGGTAGGTGTCCTGGGTCTACTGGTAGGTGTCCTGGGTCTACTGGTAGGTGTCCTGGGTCTACTGGTAGGTGTCCTGGGTCTACTGGTAGGTAGTCCTGGGTCTACTGGTAGGTGTCCTGGGTCTACTGGTAGGTGTCCTGGGTCTACTGGTAGGTGTCCTGGGTCTACTGGTAGGTGTCCTGGGTCTACTGGTAGGTGTCCTGGGTCTACTGGTAGGTGTCCTGGGTCTACTGGTAGGTGTCCTGGGTCTACTGGTAGGTGTCCTGGGTCTACTGGTACGTGTCCTGGGTCTACTGGTACGTGTCCTGGGTCTACTGGTACGTATCTTCGGTCTACTGGTAGGTAGCCTGGGTCTACTGGTAGGTGTCCTGGGTCTACTGGTAGGTGTCCTGGGTCTACTGGTAGGTGTCCTGGGTCTACTGGTAGGTGTCCTGGGTCTACTGGTAGGTGTCCTGGGTCTACTGGTAGGTGTCCTGGGTCTACTGGTACGTGTCCTGGGTCTACTGGTAGGTGTCCTGGGTCTACTGGTAGGTGTCCTGGGTCTACTGGTAGGTGTCCTGGGTCTACTGGTAGGTGTCCTGGGTCTACTGGTAGGTGTCCTGGGTCTACTGGTAGGTGTCCTGGGTCTACTGGTAGGTAGCCTGGGTCTACTGGTAGGTGTCCTGGGTCTACTGGTAGGTGTCCTGGGTCTACTGGTAGGTGTCCTGGGTCTACTGGTAGGTGTCCTGGGTCTACTGGTAGGTGTCCTGGGTCTACTGGTAGGTAGCCTGGGTCTACTGGTAGGTGTCCTGGGTCTACTGGTAGGTGTCCTGGGTCTACTGGTAGGTGTCCTGGGTCTACTGGTAGGTGTCCTGGGTCTACTGGTAGGTGTCCTGGGTCTACTGGTAGGTGTCCTGGGTCTACTGGTAGGTGTCCTGGGTCTACTGGTAGGTGTCCTGGGTCTACTGGTAGGTGTCCTGGGTCTACTGGTAGGTGTCCTGGGTCTACTGGTAGGTGTCCTGGGTCTACTGGTAGGTGTCCTGGGTCTACTGGTAGGTGTCCTGGGTCTACTGGTACGTGTCCTGGGTCTACTGGTAGGTGTCCTGGGTCTACTGGTAGGTGTCCTGGGTCTACTGGTAGGTGTCCTGGGTCTACTGGTAGGTGTCCTGGGTCTACTGGTAGGTGTCCTGGGTCTACTGGTAGGTGTCCTGGGTCTACTGGTAGGTGTCCTGGGTCTACTGGTAGGTGTCCTGGGTCTACTGGTAGGTGTCCTGGGTCTACTGGTACGTGTCCTGGGTCTACTGGTACGTGTCCTGGGTCTACTGGTACGTGTCCTGGGTCTACTGGTAGGTAGCCTGGGTCTACTGGTAGGTGTCCTGGGTCTACTGGTAGGTGTCCTGGGTCTACTGGTAGGTGTCCTGGGTCTACTGGTAGGTGTCCTGGGTCTACTGGTAGGTGTCCTGGGTCTACTGGTAGGTGTCCTGGGTCTACTGGTAGGTGTCCTGGGTCTACTGGTAGGTGTCCTGGGTCTACTGGTAGGTGTCCTGGGTCTACTGGTAGGTGTCCTGGGTCTACTGGTAGGTGTCCTGGGTCTACTGGTAGGTGTCCTGGGTCTGCTGGTAGGTGTCCTGGGTCTACTGGTAGGTGTCCCGGGTCTACTGGTAGGTGTCCTGCGTCTACTGGTAGGTGTTATGGGTCTAGTGGTAGGTGTCCTGGGTCTACTGGTAGGTGTCTTGTGTCTACTGGTAGGTGTACTGGGTCTATTGGTAGGCGTTCTGGATCTACTTGTAGGTGTCCCGGGTCTACTGGTAGGTGTCCTGGGTCTACTGGTAGGTGTCCTGGGTCTACTGGTAGGTGTCCTGGGTCTACTGGTAGGTAGCCTTGTCTACTGGTAGGTGTCCTGGGTCTACTGGTAGGTCTCCTGGGTCTACTGGTAGGTGTCCTGGGTCTACTGGTAGGTGTCATGGGTCTACTGGTATGTGTCCTAGATTTACTGGTAGTTGTCCTGGGTCTACTGGTAGGTAGCCTGGGTCTACTGGTAGGTAGCCTGGGTCTACTGGTAAGTGTCCTGGGTCTACCGGTGCGTGTCCTGGGTCTACTGATACGTGTCCTGGGTCTACTGGTACGTGTCCTGGATCTTTTGGTAGGTGTCCTAGGTCTACTGGTACGTGTCTTGGGTCTACTGGTATGTAGCATGGATCTACCGGTAGGTAGCCTGAGTCTACTGGTAGGAGTCCTGGGTCTACTGGTAGGTGTCCTGGGTCTACTGGTAGGTGTCCTGGGTCTACTGGTAGGTGTCCTGGGTCTACTGGTATGTGTTCTGGGTCTACTGGTACGTGTTCTTGGTCTACTGGTAGGTTTCCTGGGTCTACTGGTACGTGTCGTGGGTCTACTGGTACGTGTCCTTTGTCTACTGGTACGTGTCCTGGGTCTTCTGGTACGTGTCCTTGGTCCACTGGTTGGTAGCCTGGGTCTACTGGTATGTGTCCTGGGTCTACTGGTAGGTGTCCTGGGATTACTGGTAGGGGTTTTGGGTCTGCTGGTAGGTGTACAGGGTCTACTGTTACGTGTCATGGGTCTATTGGTAGGTGTCCTGGGTCTACTGGTACGCGTCAGGGGTCTACTGGTAGGCGTCCTGGATCTACTGGTAGGTGTCCTGGGTCTACTGGTAGGTGTCCTGAGTCTACTGGTAGGTAGCCTGGGTCTACTGGTAGGTGTCCTGGATCTACTGGTAGGTGTCCTGGGTGTACTGGTAGGTAGCCTTGGTCTACTGT
>JAGDYQ010000168.1:1334687-1353396 GCA_021962125.1 Bulinus truncatus | reverse complement strand
TTAGGACTATAGGCCTATCTATTGTGTTGGACTACATCTATTGTTTCGGACTATATATATTGTGTTGGACTAAATCTATTGTGTTGGACTGTATCTAATGTGTTGGACTATATCTATTGTTTCGGACTATATCTATTGTGTTGGACTACATCTATTGTGTTGGACTGTATCTAATGTGTTGGACTATATCTATTGTTTCGGACTATATCTATTGTGTTGGACTGTATCTATTGTTTCGTACTATTCTCAGTAGTACTATAGGCCTATCTATTGTGTTGGACAATATGTATTGTTTTGGACTATATCTATTGTTTCGGACTATATCTATTGTTTCGGACTATATCTATTGTTTCGGACTATATCTATTGTGTTAGACTATATCTATTGTTTCGGACTATATCTATTGTGTTGGACTATATCTATTGTGTTGGACTATAACTATTGTTTCGGACTATATCTATTGTTTCGGACTATATGCCTATCTATTGTGTTGGACTATATGTATTGTTTTGGACTATATCTATTGTGTTGGACTATATTGTTTTGGACTACATCTATTGTGTTGCTGAAATAAAGAAAAACCATTTGTTACAATAACAAAATGTGTTGAAGTTCTGCAGCGATGAAGACATTTCCTGTCCAATTGGGACTATAATAAGCACATTTCAAAATGACCATTGACTATTTCTTAACACAAGGTTGTAAACCCTCATGAAACCATTTCTAGTCACTAGCTGACCTCAATCAATTCAGTTTCAGTAATTTATCTCAGTAGAGGATTCAACCGTTGAATGACCTTGACGTCGTTAAATTAGAACTAATTAGATTCACGTTAGTAATTATCATTCTGAAAATCCATAATTTCTAAACATCGTTAAGACGATACATCTTGATATCCACAGAAACAAAAATCAATGTCTTTCTTTTATATAGCCATGTCCTAATGAACTCTAGTTTTATTATGATAACATTATTGATTGCAATCAGTTCACTCTTGGTCTATGTTTTTTTTACTTTGACTTTGGCTGGTGGATGGTACTTAGCTGGTAGATGGTAGCTAGCTGGTGGATTTAAGTTAGATGGTGGATGGTAGCTAGCTGGTGGATGGAAGTTAGATGGGTGGATGGAAGTTAGCTGGTGGATGGAAATTAGCTGGAGGATGGTAGCTAGCTGGTGGATGGAAGTTAGCTGGTGGATGGTAGTTAGCTGGTGGATGGAAGTTAGCTGGTGGATGGTAGTTAGCTGGAGGATGGTAGTTAGCTGGTGGATGGTAATTTAGCTGGTGGATGGTAGTTAGCTGGTGGATGGTAGTTAGCTGGTGGATGGAAGTTAGCTGGTGGATGGTAGCTAGCTGGTGGATGGTAGCTAGCTGGTAGATGGTAGCTAGCTGGTGGATGGTAGCTAGCTGGTGGATGAAAGTAAGCTGGTGGATGGAAGTTAGCTGGTGGATGGAAGTTAGCTGGTGGATGGTAGCTAGCTGGTGGATGGTAGCTAGCTGGTGGATGGTAGCTAGCTGGTGGATTTAAGTTAGATGGTGGATGGTAGCTAGCTGGTGGATGGAAGTTAGATGGGTGGATGGAAGTTAGCTGGTGGATGGAAGTTAGCTGGTGGATGGTAGTTAGCTGGTGGATGGAAGTTAGCTGGTGGATGGTAAAAAAAAAATAAAGAAGTATAGGGTGGTGGTAGTAGGAGGTGTGGTATTGGTATATATGATGGTAGTAGTTGGTGGATGAGGTAAGCTGGTGGATGGAAGTTAGCTGGTGGATGGAAGTTAGCTGGTGGATGGTAGCTAGCTGGTGGATGGTAGTTAGCTGGTGGATTTTAAGATTAGATGGTGGATGGTAGCTAGCTGGTGGATGGAAGTTAGATGGGTGGATGGAAGTTAGCTGGTGGATGGAAGTTAGCTGGTGGATGGAAGTTAGCTGGTGGATGGAAGTTAGCTGGTGGATGGAAGTTAGCTGGTGATGGTAGGCTGGTGGATGAAAGTTAGCTGGAGGATGGTAGTTAGCTGGTGGATGGTAGCTAGCTGGTGGATTTAAGTTAGATCGGTGGGTGGAAGTTAGCTGGTGGATGGAAGTTGGGGCTTGCGGATGGTAGTTAGCTGGTGGATGGAAGTTAGCTGGTGGATGGAAGTTAGCTGGTGGATGGTAGTTAGCTGGTGGATGGAAGTTAGCTGGTGGATGGTAGCTAGCTGGTGGATGAAAGTTAGCTGGAGGATGGTAGTTAGCTGGTGGATGGTAGCTAGCTGGTGGATTTAAGTTAGATGGTGGATGGTAGCTAGCTGGTGGATGGAAGTTAGATCGGTGGGTGGAAGTTAGCTGGTGTATGGAAGTTAGCTGGTGGATGGTAGTTAGCTGGTGGATGGAAGTTAGCTGGTGGATGGAAGTTAGCTGGTGGATGGTAGTTAGCTGGTGGATGGAAGTTAGCTGGTGGATGGTAGTTAGCTGGTGGATGGTAGTTAGCTGGTGAATGGAAGTTAGCTGGTGGATGGTAGCTAGCTGGTGGATGAAAGTTAGCTGGAGGATGGTAGTTAGCTGGTGGATGGTAGCTAGCTGGTGGATTTAAGTTAGATGGTGGATGGTAGCTAGCTGGTGGATGAAAGTTAGCTGGAGGATGGTAGTTAGCTGGTGGATGGTAGCTAGCTGGTGGATTTAAGTTAGATGGTGGATGGTAGCTAGCTGGTGGATGGACGTTAGATCGGTGGGTGGAAGTTAGCTGGTGGATGGAAGTTAGCTGGTGGATGGTAGTTAGCTGGTGGATGGAAGTTAGCTGGTGGATGGAAGTTAGCTGGTGGATGGTAGTTAGCTGGTGGATGGAAGTTAGCTGGTGGATGGTAGTTAGCTGGTGGATGGTAGTTAGCTGGTGGATGGAAGTTAGCTGGTGGATGGTAGCTAGCTGGTGGATGAAAGTTAGCTGGAGGATGGTAGTTAGCTGGTGGATGAAAGTTAGCTGGAGGATGGTAGTTAGCTGGAGGATGGTAGTTAGCTGGTGGATGAAAGTTAGCTGGAGGATGGTAGTTAGATGGTGGATGGTAGCTAGCTGGTGGATGGAAGTTAGATCGGTTGGTTGAAGTTAGCTGGTGGATGGAAGTTAGCTGGTGGATGGTAGTTAGCTGGTGGATGGTAGCTAGCTGGTGGATGAAAGTTAGCTGGAGGATGGTAGTTAGCTGGTGGATGGTAGCTAGCTGGTGGATTTAAGTTAGATGGTGGATGGTAGCTAGCTGGTGGATGGAAGTTAGATCGGTGGGTGGAAGTTAGCTGGTGGATGGAAGTTAGCTGGTGGATGGTAGTTAGCTGGTGGATGGAAGTTAGCTGGTGGATGGAAGTTAGCTGGTGGATGGTAGTTAGCTGGTGGATGGAAGTTAGCTGGTGGATGGTAGCTAGCTGGTGGATGAAAGTTAGCTGGAGGATGGTAGTTAGCTGGTGGATGGTAGCTAGCTGGTGGATTTAAGTTAGATGGTGGATGGTAGCTAGCTGGTGGATGGAAGTTAGATCGGTGGGTGGAAGTTAGCTGGTGGATGGAAGTTAGCTGGTGGATGGTAGTTAGCTGGTGGATGGAAGTTAGCTGGTGGATGGAAGTTAGCTGGTGGATGGTAGTTAGCTGGTGGATGGAAGTTAGCTGGTGGATGGTAGTTAGCTGGTGGATGGAAGTTAGCTGGTGGATGGTAGCTAGCTGGTGGATGGAAGTTAGATCGGTGGGTGGAAGTTAGCTGGTGGATGGAAGTTAGCTGGTGGATGGTAGTTAGCTGGTGGATGGAAGTTAGCTGGTGGATGGAAGTTAGCTGGTGGATGGTAGTTAGATCGGTGGGTGGAAGTTAGCTGGTGGATGGAAGTTAGCTGGTGGATGGTAGTTAGCTGGTGGATGGAAGTTAGCTGGTGGATGGAAGTTAGCTGGTGGATGGTAGTTAGCTGGTGGATGGTAGTTAGCTGGTGGATGGAAGTTAGCTGGTGGATGGTAGCTAGCTAGTGGATGAAAGTTAGCTGGAGGATGGTAGTTAGCTGGTGGATGGTAGCTAGCTGGTGGATTTAAGTTAGCTGGTGGATGGTAGCTAGCTGGTGGATGAAAGTTAGCTGGAGGATGGTAGTTAGCTGGTGGATGGTAGCTAGCTGGTGGATTTAAGTTAGATGGTGGATGGTAGCTAGCTGGTGGATAGAAGTTAGATCGGTGGGTGGAAGTTAGCTGGTGGATGGAAGTTAGCTGGTGGATGGTAGTTAGCTGGTGGATGGAAGTTAGCTGGTGGATGGAAGTTAGCTGGTGGATGGTAGTTAGCTGGTGGATGGAAGTTAGCTGGTGGATGGTAGTTAGCTGGTGGATGGTAGCTAGCTGGTGGATTTAAGTTAGATGGTGGATGGTAGCTAGCTGGTGGATGGAAGTTAGATCGGTGGGTGGAAGTTAGCTGGTGGATGGAAGTTAGCTGGTGGATGGTAGTTAGCTGGTGGATGGAAGTTAGCTGGTGGATGGTAGTTAGCTGGTGGATGGAAGTTAGCTGGTGGATGGTAGTTAGCTGGTGGATGGTAGTTAGCTGGTGGATGGTAGCTAGCTGGTGGATGGTTGTTAGCTGTTGGATCATACATTTCTTCAATTGTCAACTTGACTTTATGTTAATTCGTGTATGGAATGGATCATATAAAACAAACATGAAGCGATATTTGAAATTAGGCCTCATTGTTTATTCAAATTTCAACAAACAATATAACTTCATTGTGCCTTCATATTTATTTATTTAAACATCAACAGACAGTTATAATAGAACTTGATTGTACCGTTATCATTAGTTACAATCTATTATGCAGTGTATTATGAAATTTGTTCAAAGTTTCATCGTAAATAATAATATATCAAAACTGTGGTGAGTTGGTTGTATTAGGGAGAAGGGAGAAGGAAGGGGAGAAGGGAAGGGGAAATGACTATAAAATATTTTGGAATCTCCTTGCTATATATAGACTTTAGTATTTCTTCACATTTTCCTTTGAACATACAACATGATCGATACAAAGATATTTCAATGCTCACAGATTTTTTTCTGCTTTTTAAAGTTTCAGTAGAGAGTTATGTCCCCCCGGTTTGACTCTTCATCCATCATCTCTGACCACGTGATACAAACTGATCTGTACAAGTTTTCCAGTTAGATAAAAATGAATGGCGGCGATATCGAACAAGGGCTATGCCGCCCCCCCCCCCATACCCACTTCACCCGTCCCATAAAATAACAGGGAGAAAAACGTCTTCATCGATAGACGTTAGAATAGCGTCCCTTGGCACCCAGCCAGTTCCAGCTAAGGTTGGTTTGTAAGAGATTTTATTATTTCAATCATTCAGCATTACTATATAGTACAGTATAGCTTGTATTTACTATGTATGCATGGTACTAGCCCATCGATATAGTACTGTATAGCTTGTATATGTATGTATGTATGGTGCTAGCCCATCGATATAGTACAGTATAGCTTGTATATGTATGTATGCATGGTACTAGCCCATCGATATAGTACAGTATATCTTGTATATGTATGTATGTATGGTACTATCCCATCAATATAGTACAGTATAGCTTGTATATGTATGTATGCATGGTACTAGCCCATCGATATAGTACAGTATAGCTTGTATATACTATGTATGCATGGTACTAGCCCATCGATATAGTACAGTATAGCTTGTATATGTATGTATGCATGGTACTAGCCCATCCATATAGTACAGTATAGCTTGTATATGTATGCATGTATGGTGCTAGCCCATCGACATAGTACAATATAGCTTGTATATACTATGTATGTATGGTACTAGCACATCAACATAGTACAGTATATTTTTTTTTAAGTTTCATGTGTATCATGAAACCAATTAAAGCAGCATAACTAACTAAATTCAAATGGGAAAGAAGACGAAACTAGATGACAACATTAATAATTCGCCTCACCAGCTGTCAATGTCTGTCAGTGTCTGTCAGTGTCTGTCAGTGTCTGTCTACTTAACGTTTCATTCCTGCTGCTCAGTTTGTATTAAAACTCTAACCGATAAAAGAAGAAATATATTTTAAATTATAATATGTACAAAGTCTCATCGTTGAAAATATTTCAAGAGTTTTAAAAACCGAAGTTGTTTCATAGTATCCCGCATATATGTCGTTCAAGATGCGTTTAGTTTAGTGCTAAATATACTCACTACTATCATACTGGCTTATTGGCTTTAAAAATATTCTATACATTCGCTCGTTGATGAAGTGCAAAAGTACTAATGATGTGTAAATGATGTGAACTAGTGAATGAATTAATGCGAGCGTGAATGTGAATTCAGTTACATATGTGAAAGTGTTGAATAAATTATTAGGTGTTGTCAATATAATGAAGATTCTAGGTGTGGTCAGTATGTTGAAGACCTTCATCAGATGTGGTCAGTATGTTGAAGACCTTCATCAGATGTGGTCAGTATGTTGAAGATCTTCATTAGATGTGGTCAGTATGTTGAAGACCTTCAACAGATGTGGTCAGTATGTTGAAGACCTTCATCAGATGTGGTCAGTAAGTTGAAGACCTTCATCAGATGTGGTCAGTAAGTTGAAGACCTTCATCAGATGTGGTCAGTAAGTTGAAGACCTTCATCAGATGTGGTCAGTAAGTTGAAGACCTTCATCAGATGTGGTCAGTAAGTTGAAGACCTCCATTTTTATTGATTTTAATTGGCCATTAACTCCCTATATTACGTTTTTTTCTAATTGGCCATTTTCACACATTTTGTGCACGCTTTACAGACTTTCCAACAAGTTTAATGTTCATAAACAGTTCAAAATTAGTCACCTATTATGAGATAGTCACATATACACAATGCTTTCAGTAGCCACACATACACAATGCTTTCATTAGCCACACATACACAATGCCTTCAGTAGCCACACATACACAATGCCTTCAGTAGCCACACATACACAATGCCTTCAGTAGCCACACATGCACAATGCTTTCAGTAGTCACACATACACAATGCTTTCAGTAGCCACACATACACAATGCTTTCAGTAGCCACACATACACAATGCCTTCAGTAGCCACACATACACAATGCTTTCAGTAGCCACACATACACAATGCCTTCAGTAGCCACACATACACAATGCCTTCAGTAGCCACACATACACAATGCCTTCAGTAGCCACACATACACAATGCTTTCAGTAGCCACACATACACAATGCCTTCAGTAGCTACACATACACAATGCTTTCAGTAGCTACACATACACAATGCTTTCAGTAGCCACACATACACAATGCTTTCAGAAGTCACACATACACAATGCTTTCAATAGCCACACATACACAATGCTTTCAGTAGCCACACATACACGATGCTTTCAGTAGCCACACATACACAATGCCTTCAGTAGCCACACATACACCAGAGGCGTAGTTAGGGAGGGGCGGAGGGGTACATATGTCCCCGGGCGCTACTCACAACGGGGCGCCAATTTTATATTTTACATATAATATTACATAATTTTCGAAAGGGGGGGGGGCGCTAAAAATGTATTAAAAAGGTTTTGTGCCCCGGGCGCGAGTTAACCTCGTTACGGCACTGGGCACATGTTGGTGAGGTCTAAAGAGTTGGCACATGTTGGTGAGGTCTAACTAGTTGGCACATGTTGGTGAGGTCTTACTAGTTGGCACATGTTGGTGAGGTCTTACTAGTTGGCACATGTTGGTGAGGTCTAACTTGTTGGCACATGTTGGTGAGGTCTAACTAGTTGGCACATGTTGGTGAGGTCTTACTAGTTGGCACATGTTGGTGAGGTCTTACTAGTTGGCACATGTTGGTGAGGTCTAACTAGTTGGCACATGTTGGTGAGGTCTAACTAGTTGGCACATGTTGGTGAGGTCTAAAGAGTTGGCACATGTTGGTGAGGTCTAACTAGTTGGCACATGTTGGTGAGGTCTAAAGAGTTGGCACATGTTGGTGAGGTCTAAATAGTTGGCATATGTTGGTGAGGTCTAACTAGTTGGCACATGTTGGTGAGGTCTTACTAGTTGGCACATGTTGGTGAGGTCTAACTAGTTGGCACATGTTGGTGAGGTCTAAATAGTTGGCACATGTTGGTGAGGTCTAACTAGTTGGCACATGTTGGTGAGGTCTAAATAGTTGGCACATGTTGGTGAGGTCTAACTAGTTGGCACATGTTGGTGAGGTCTAACTATCTTGCATATGTTGGTGAGGTCTAAATAGTTGGCACATGTTGGTGAGGTCTACCTATTTGGCACATGTTGGTGAGGTATAACTATCTTGCACATGTTGGTGAGGTCTAACTAGTTGGCACATGTTGGTGAGGTCAAAGTAGTTGGCACATGTTGGTGAGGTCTACCTATTTGGCACATGTTGGTGAGGTCTTACTAGTTGGCACATGTTGGTGAGGTCTTACTAGTTGGCACATGTTGGTGAGGTCTAACTAGTTGGCACATGTTGGTGAGGTCTAACTAGTTGGCACATGTTGGTGAGGTCTAAAGAGTTGGCACATGTTGGTGAGGTCTAACTAGTTGGCACATGTTGGTGAGGTCTTACTAGTTGGCACATGTTGGTGAGGTCTAAATAGTTGGCATATGTTGGTGAGGTCTAACTAGTTGGCACATGTTGGTGAGGTCTTACTAGTTGGCACATGTTGGTGAGGTCTAACTAGTTGGCACATGTTGGTGAGGTCTAAATAGTTGGCACATGTTGGTGAGGTCAAAGTAGTTGGCACATGTTGGTGAGGTCTACCTATTTGGCACATGTTGGTGAGGTCTAACTTGTTGGCACATGTTGGTGAGGTCTAACTAATTGGCACATTTTTGGAGCATAATATAGCAATGTTTTCATCGCATATTTTTGTTTATCTCTAGGAAACATTCCATTTTCTATTATTTTAATATTCTAAATATATTCTGTTAAAACAGATCAAATCCAGTGAACAGATCAAATACAGGAAACAGATCAATATAGCCAAATGTTTTTAAACGTTCAAATTGCGTTTTATTTTTAGACGAGAGGAAATTACTGTCTAGAGAGGGGCAATGTTTACTCTTTCAATAAAAAATTGTCTATCGCTTATGACGATCATAATAACGCCCTGTGTACGTAATCGTCCTAGGTTCAATTCCAAGGTCTGTTGTAATGTTGCCGGCTGCCAATGGAAAGCCAACTAATTGCTTGTTGATCAGAAATCATCTCTTCTAAACAAAGACTTTGTATTTTTTACGGTAATCAATTTCATAAATAAAAATACAGAAATCAAATTCGAAGAGAACAATTACAGTGCTAATTGTTAAGAAAACAGAGTAACACGAGAAACTGTGTCCCACACGAAATTCAATTTATGTCCATGACAAATGACCGTATTTGTCGAATATGACACGACATATTGAGATTTGACAAGGTTGCCAATTTCTGTTAGCAGGACATTATGATTTGCTGAGCGTGAAATGAATCTAAAATAGTTACTCTAATTAAAATAGAATATATCAAATATTATATTTTGTACGATATTATTAAAAAAAAGTAGCTAATTATCATACTCTTCAACTGTTTCTCTCACAAAGTTCTGGGAATTTTTCTAGTTAAAAAAATGATTACGGATCTAATTTTCCTAAAAGCAAGTCATACCATTAATTCGATTTATTGGCTAGCTAGGTTTTCAAGTGACTTGCAGAATGTGTGTTCTTCTGGTTGTCTTCTCCTAGCAACTAGAGGATTGTAATTACTTGCCCTTACCTCTTCCACACGAGGAGGGCCGGTAAAGAACATTGTCCAAACCAAAACTCATGGAGCATCGTGCCTGCAACAATGAAGCTGAGCATGGAGTTGGTTCCCTTGTTTGACAAACGTAGCGTCACAGTACAGAGTAACTCCCCTTGTGTGCTGGTCAGCTGTTGTAGCAGACAGATGAGTACACAGTACGGGAAAGGGGGGGGGGAGTCGTCTCTCACTGTTTAGTTCTCATCCAATTTACAGTTCATGTTGCCTGTAGTACGTCTCCATGTATTTACCTATGGACAGAAGCAACTAAGAGCTCGAAGACTCCACTGGTCACGTAATGTGTTAAGTCTATTTCACCAGCTTGTGACAATGTAGCATTTAACTTTGATAGACGATTTGACGAATTTTTGACATAATGTTTTCAGTGGTTAAAATCCTTCACTTTAAGACTGGCATACAGTTGCTCTCTCCAAATACCACATCTTCTTTGAACTGTTTGTACTTAACTTATACTGACAAATATTTTATATTTTGTGTTTACTGGAGACGTTCCAGTATGACTTTGACATTAACAACATGAATACTATAATCAATAAAGTTAACATAAACAACATACATGAATAATATAATCAATAAAGTTAACATTAACAACATACATGAATACTATAATCAATAAAGTAAACATTAACAACATACATGAATAATATAATAAATCATGTTAACATTGCACATTTTAGTATGATTTCAAGAAAGTTAGATTTTGACTTAGAAAAAAAAACTCAGTATTACCAGCAAGTAAACTCAATATCTGCAACAAGTAAACTCAATATCTGCAACAAGTAAACTCAATATCTACAACAAGTAAACTCAATATCTGCAACAAGTAAACTCAATATTTGCAACAAGTAAACTCAATATCTGCAACAAGTAAACTCAATATCTGCAACAAGTAAACTCAATATCTGCAACAAGTAAACTCAATATCTGCAACAAGTAAATTCAATATCTGCAACAAGTAAATTCAATATCTGCAACAAGTAAATTCAATATCTGCAACAAGTAAATTCAATATCTGCAACAAGTAAATTCAATATCTGCAACAAGTAAATTCAATATCTGCAACAAGTAAATTCAATATCTGCAACAAGTAAACTTAATATCTGCAACAAGTAAAATTGTCAATGTCAAATTATTTTAATTACAGTATGAGTAACACGTAAAGTTGTCAATGTCAAGTTCTTTAAAAAGCAACTTCAATTAAGGGTATAGTTACTAATGTAAAATTGTTGTTAAATGTAAGTCGGTGTTGTTCAGACAGTGCAGGAAAAGGATTTTCGGAATGACATGATATGGTATGTCGTAATGACTACAAAAAGGAAATTGGTTTGAGAATATTTGACAAGTTGTTCTGACAACATGGAGAGGGAAGCTTCGATGGGTATCTCCACTTGTACTTAGAAACATTATGTATGAGCAGCTACTTTAGATATTGTGTATTGGATCTACTTTAGATATTGTGTATTGTATCTACTTTAGATATTGTGTATTGTATCTACTTTAGATATTGTGTATTGTATCTACTTTAGATATTGTGTATTGTATCTAATTTAGATATTGTGTATTGTATCCACTTTAGATATTGTGTATTGTATCCACTTTAGATATTGTGTATTGTATCCACTTTAGATATTGTGTATTGTATTTACTTTAGATATTGCGTATTGAATCAACTTAAGATAATGTTATTGTATCTACTTATATATATATATATATATATATATATATATATATATATATAGATAATGAGTGGCTACTTCAGATATTGTGTATCGTGGCCAATATAGATATCTTGTCTGTTTGGCTACTTAAGGTATTTTCTTTGTTTTTTCCGATTAGATAATATATATGATTAGCTACATTAGGCATTGTGTATGTGTGGCTACTGAAGGCATTGTGTATGTGTGGCTACTGAAGGCATTGTGTATGTGTGGCTACTGAAGGAAATGTGTATGTGTGGCTACTGAAGGCATTGTATATGTGTGGCTACTGAAGGCATTGTGTATGTGTGGCTACTGAAGGCATTGTGTATGTGTGGCTACTGAAGGCATTGTGTATGTCAGTGCCGTAACGAGCTTAACTCGCGCCCGGGGCACAATACCTTTTTAATACATTTAGCGCCCCCCCCATTCGAAAATCATATATAATATTATATGTAAAATATAAATATTGTGAGTAGCGCCCGGGTTCAAATGTACCCCCGCCCCCACTCAGCTACGCCTCTGCATGTGCCAAATAGTTGGATTTTAAAACTTAAGTTTACTGATTGGTTTCTAATCCCGTAGATGGCAGCAGAGCTTTCCATTCTCTTGTGTCACATATTGTACGGCCAGGTTATGCTCACTTTTGAAATCAGGAGGAACATTTTGTTTAATGAACTGAATGGGTGAGACGGGCGGACTTGGTGTTATACGAGGATGTGGGGCTTAGAGGTAAACTGCTCGAAGACCGTCTACTCGCTGTTTACCTTAGGCACAAGTATATATTTTCTTAAGGAACCACTGAAGCTGGTAGTTGAGGGTAAGGTTCTTTCTCTGGAACCGAAACCCTAGTACCTGGGTGTCACACTAGACAGGAAGTTGACTCTCTGCACACAACTGTCGGATGTGGCCCGCTGCGCCTCCGATAGGCTGACTATTGTCAAGAAACTGGCGAGCACGTCCTGGGGGGGGGGGGGGCCTCGAGCAGATGTCCTGAGGATACTGTACATCTGTGCAGTAAGGTCTCAGATAGATTATAGCCAGTTAGTGCAAGTCTATGGCTCCCGATCGTCACTAGAGAAGCTTGACGTTGTGCAAAACCAGGCTCTCCGGCTGATTGCAGGCACTTTTCTAACGGCGCGAACAGCGGCGGTCGAGATCATGGCAAACGTGCCTCAACTAGTGCATCGTAGGGAGCGGTCCGTGATTACTGCTTTCAAGCGGTATAAGCCACAAGAAGATTCCTCTGTCCTTAGGGAGATTGTCGATGGCTGGGTGGAAAGGAAGCGGCTAATGATGAAGTATTTCATGCATAACGCTACCAAACCGGTACGGGAAATCAGGCTGCCTACCGACCGCCTAATGCTAAAGATCGCACTCCGGCTCCTCCTGGCAAAGCTACCTGCATGCCGGAGGTTCACACAACCACTGTTAAAACCAATGTTGGGAGAGCAAAAGATCCCAAAACACTACACAATGCGGCTTTAGAAACAATGTGATCCAATCCGAGGGACGCTATATTGGCCTATACTGATGCTTCTGTAACCAGTAAAGACGGTCGAACAAGCTCCTCGTTTGGGATCCACATCAGTTTCCCACAACCCCGTTTTATCGAAAATCTTGCAGGGCAATGCGCAATGTGGTTCACTCTGTGCGTACGAGGCAGAGATGGTGTCACGGATTGTGAGTGATTTGGCGAAAACATTCCCACTTTATTCCAACCCTTGACTCACACGGCCACCCTCTAATGGTATTAATAAATATAATATACATGTATAATATACATATACTATTATACATATGTTCCATTACTCCCACCCCTCCCTTCCTACCCCATCCCCGTAATTAGGTCATATTGCAGGTGGCCAACGGAGCTAGATGAAGGGCTTGCATGCCGACGAGCCAAGCGGGAGCTGAGGAATGTTACATAAGGGTGTTACATTCCACTCGGGATTCTCTCTGACCACTCGGCCACTGTTCAAATGCCGACAAAGGATAGATGTCCGGTTACTATTGTCTTTTGTCGGTATAACGTATCTCCACCTTCACCCCCCTACTTCCAGTTAGGGCGGGGGAAGTAGCGCCCAATGAGTGACATGGAAAGGAGCGCAGATGATGATTTGTCAGTGTGTAAAAGTATGGGGGTAACGTAGAATAGTTTGTCATTCGACTGAGTGTTCTTTTAGAAGACAGTCGATAAACAAGAGAGAGAGAGAGAGAGAGAGAAGAGGGAAATATATTTTATTCATTTATACTGGATTATTTTTGCTGCATTTTGGATTATCTTTGCTTTATTTTACAAGCCACCAGATCCTGTTACGGTCTGGTGCCTCTATGTAAATAAATATTTGAGTGTGGTTACACGAGACCTGTTGTTGCATTATTTACTTCACGTGTGGTACGTCTGAATGCTGGTGAAACTCTGAGGCAGAGATACAAATAGAAATACAAGTCATAACTGAGTCAGCCATCACACTTCTAGATAACAAGCCAAGGATACCCTCATAGGGGTCCTCAACAGATGGCAGCCATAATTGAGGCAGTGGCAAACATCGAGGGGGGGCATCTTCAAGACGTTACTTTGCCTGCTACGAGCATTGTTATCCTGACTGATGAGCTCTCTGTAAATTGGATTGGAGAATGACCCGGGCTACTAGAAGCCATGGTGGAGGCGACCCAGGATATTATATCACGACACAGTGTAGTAGTGACCCTTCAGTGGGTCCCCGGGCATGTGGACGTGCCTGGAAATGAAAAGTTTGATTTCCTTGCAAAGTCGATACAAGCCCAAGCGCAGCACGTGCGTGCAAGAAAGAGCTCACTTGAGGCAGCGTGTGCCAAGATCAGGCACTTTGAGCGAACTGGGTGGTTCTCGGGTTGGGACAATGGGGTGAAGAGCAGAAATGTCCAGTCAGATGGAGCGGCCGTCCAAAACTGACCCGTGGTTGGGGTCAGGAGGATCGAGCAGGCACTAATTGCCCAGTTCCGCACTGGGCATTGTCCTGTCCTTTGGGTGCATACTTTGGGAGGTTGAGGCCCAATGTCGATTCCCTTTGCCACCACTGCAGGGAAGTGGAGGAAACCGTGAATCATGTGCTTTTTGAGTGCCCCGGGCTGGCGGACCACAGGGTGGACCAGTCGGGTAGATTTCTTGCCGTTGGGCTTATGGTAGTCTGCATATGTTGAGAGACAAAGAGAGTTTGATCTCACGGGCTCTAGGAGACTAAGTCTCAGCCCGCAGTTATCAGTGAGAGAGTCACATAGAGAGAGAGAGGGTGACAGGGGATGTGAACCGGGGATGGGGGAGGCTGGTGTGATAAACAGGGTGATGGGGTGGAACCATGTAAGGGTTCTAGGAAAGAGATTGGGTGATGGGACTTAAAGGTAGACGTTGGTGGACGTAGAATATGGGCTGTGGTAACTGGAAAAGGACTGTGGAAGAATGGGTGGTTTGGACTGAGGGGTGTTTAGGGAGTCCGGGGAAGGAATAGGGGATCCGTGAGGTAGTAGTTGGTGAGATGGAAGGGATCGGGGAGACAGTTATTTGTGGGGTGGAGGGATTGAGTGTCTTCGGAAGCAGGGTTAAGGGATTCACTAATTTTAAAAAACTTAGTTTTTTCTTAACAAATATTTCAAGGCTGTACTTTATTGTGATCAGTGACACTTAATATAGGCCACTTGGTTCAACTTTTATACATTATTGTGATCGGTGACATTTAATGTAGGCCACTTGTTCAATTTTTATACTTTATTTTGATCAGTAGGCCACTTGCTTGAATTTTTATACTTTATTCCGTCATTGGTTTTCTAAAGAAGGCTTTTTAACTAAAACGCCATATTCCACTTTCTGTGTTTCGGCTCAAGTAGTAAGTTTTATGTCAATGCACGTCTAATTCAGAAATAGTGGATGACGCAGTTTAGGAAAAACTATGTGAAGTAATCGGATTGTCACATTGTTAGGTAGGATTAATACACATATATCTATTTGTCACACTGTGTGGTATGATTGATGCACAAATATTTAATTATCACATCGTGTGGTATGATTGATGCACAAATATTTAATTATCACATCGTGTGGTATGATTGATGCACAAATATTTAACTGTCTCATCGTGTGGTATAATTGATGCACATATATTTAATTGTCATATTGTGTGGTATGATTAATGCTCAAATATCTAGTTGTCACATCGTGTGGTATGTATGATTGATGCACAACTGTCTAGTTGTCACATCGTGTGGTAGCTGGTTTAGCGTGGCATTAAATGATGTTAACATTAAATGTAATAGGTTAAAGAGTTATAGGTAATGGATGGAGCTAAACATGGTGATGAAGTAGACATGGTGATGAGGTAGACATGGTGATGAGGTAGACATGGTGATGATGTAGACATGGTGATGAGGTAGACATGGTGATGATGTAGACATGGTGATGAGGTAGACATGGTGATGAGGTAGGCATGGTGATGATGTAGACATGGTGATGAGGTAGGCATGGTGATGATGTAGACATGGTGATGAGGTAGGCATGGTGATGAGGTAGACATGGTGATGATGTAGACATGGTGATGAGGTAGACATGGTGATGAAGTAGACATGGTGATGAGGTAGGCATGGTGATGAGGTAGGCATGGTGATGAGGTAGACATGGTGATGAGTCAGGCATGGTGATGATGTAGGCATGGTGATGAGGTAGACATGGTGTTGAAGTAGACATGGTGATGAGTCAGGCATGGTGATGAGGTAGGCATGGTGATGAGGTAGACATTTTGATGAAGTAGACATGGTGATGAGGTAGGCATGGTGATGAGTCAGGCATGGTGATGATGTAGACATGGTGATGAGGTAGACATGGTGATGAAGTAGACATGGTGATGAGGTAGGCATGGTGATGATGTAGACATGGTGATGATGTAGACATGGTGATGAGGTAGACATGGTGATGATGTAGACATGGTGATGAGGTAGGCATGGTGATGAGGTAGACATGGTGATGAGGTAGACATGGTGATGAGGTAGACATGATGATGAGGTAGACATGGTGATGATGTAGACATGGTGATGAGGTAGACATTGTGATGAGGTAGACATGGTGATGAGATAAACAAAGTAGAATGGGTGATAAGGCTAACATTGTAATGATGCAGATAAAATGACTAAAAGTATTTTTTTTTATTTCGTTATGCCAAACACATTTAAGTAATTAGCGATTATTCTGTGTACATCAGCCATTGTATTAATCTACTTTGTTCATTTAAAATAATGGTTTAATAAAAGTACATTTTAATTACAACGTATTTTTGAGTTCAAATACTTCCGATGGAAAACTCAAAGAAACCAATTTCACTTGAACTTTTTTCATGTTATACAAATAAATAAATTATGGACAACATTTAACCAAACACTTGAGATATTATATCAGTACAAGTGGTTTTAGATTAGTAATTGACTTAAACAAGTTCTTGAGATCATTCAAATAAGAGTTCTTGAGATTAATTCAAAGTGTTTTTTTTATGATTAACCAAGTAACAAAAAAAACAAGAAAAAGTTAATCATACATTAGTTGTAAATAAATGTTTTTGAATTTGACATATTGGTGTATCTAGTAGCTAGATTTATTGGTGTATCTAGTTGTTAGTTTTATTGGTAAATATTGTTGCTAGTTTTATTGGTGTATCTAGTTGTTAGTTTTATTGGTGTATCTGGTTGCTGATTTTATTGGTGAATCTAGTTGCTAGTTTTATTGGTAAATATAGTTGCTAGTTTTATTGGTGTATCTAGTTGTTAGTTTTATTGGTGTATCTGGTTGCTGATTTTATTGGTGAATCTGGTTGCTAGTTTTATTGGTGAATCTAGTTCCTAGTTTTATTGGTGAATCTAGTTCCTAGTTTTATTGGTGAATCTGGTTGCTAGTTTTATTGGTGAATCTAGTTCCTAGTTTTATTGGTGAATCTGGTTGCTAGTTTTATTGGTGAATCTAGTTCCTAGTTTTATTGGTGAATCTGGTTGCTAGTTTTATTGGTGAATCTAGTTCCTAGTTTTATTGGTGAATCTGGTTGCTAGTTTTATTGGTGAATCTAGTTCCTAGTTTTATTGGTGAATCTGGTTGCTAGTTTTATTGGTGAATCTAGTTCCTAGTTTTATTGGTGAATCTGGTTGCTAGTTTTATTGGTGAATCTGGTTGCTAGTTTTATTGGTGAATCTGGTTGCTAGTTTTATTGGTGAATCTAGTTCCTAGTTTAATTGGTGAATCTGGTTGCTAGTTTTATTGGTGAATCTAGTTCCTAGTTTTATTGGTGAATCTGGTTGCTAGTTTTATTGGTGAATCTAGTTCCTAGTTTTATTGGTGAATCTGGTTGCTAGTTTTATTGGTGAATCTAGTTCCTAGTTTTATTGGTGAATCTGGTTGCTAGTTTTATTGGTGAATCTGGTTGCTAGTTTTATTGGTGAATCCGGTTGCTAGTTTTATTGGTGAATCTAGTAGCTTGTTTTATTGGTGTATCTAGTCGCTAGTTTTATTGGTGAATTTAGTTGTTAGTTTTATTGGTGAATCTAGTTGCTGATTTTATTGGTGAATTTAGTTGTTAGTTTTATTGGTAAATATAGTTGCTAGTTTTATTGCTGTATCTAGTTGTTAGTTTTATTGGTGAATGTAGTAGCTAGTTTTATTGGTGTATTTAGTTGCTAGTTTTATTTGTGTATTTAGTTGCTAGTTTTATTTGTGTATCTAGTTGTTAGTTTTTTTTTGTGTATCTAGTTGTTAGTTTTATTGGTGAATATAGTTGCTAGTTTTATTTGTGTATTTAGTTGCTAGTTTTATTTGTGTATTTAGTTGCTAGTTTTATTTGTGTATCTAGTTGTTAGTTTTATTTGTGTATTTAGTTGCTAGTTTTATTGGTAAATATAGTTGCTAGTTTTATTGGTGTATCTAGTTGTTAGTTTTATTGGTGTATCAAGTCGCTAGTTTTATTGGTGAATTTAGTTGTTTGTTTTATTGGTGAATCTAGTTGTTAGTTTTATTGGTGAATCTAGTTCCTAGTTTTATTGGTCAATCTGGTTGCTGTATTTATTGGTGTATCTGGTTGTTAGTTTTATTGCTGTATCTAGTTGTTAGTTTTATTGGTGAATGTAGTAGCTAGTTTTATTGGTGTATTTAGTTGCTAGTTTTATTTGTGTATTTAGTTGCTAGTTTTATTTGTGTATCTAGTTGTTAGTTTTTTTTGTGTA
>JAGDYQ010000168.1:1316831-1334187 GCA_021962125.1 Bulinus truncatus | reverse complement strand
TCTAATGTAGAGAAGGTTTATTTTCAGAATATATTTATTTTCAAATTTCACACTACCTTTATGTTCTGTTACCTACTGCACATTGCCTTTAGACCATATGTTCTGTTTACATATCACACAACCTTTAGACCATATGTTCTGTTCCCATATCACAAATCCTTTAGACAATATGTTCTGTTCACATATCACACAACCTTTAGACCATATGTTCTGTTTACATATAACACAGACTTTAGACCATATGTTCTGTTTACATATAACACAGACTTTAGACCATATGTTCTGTTCCCATATCACAAATCCTTTAGACAATATGTTCTGTTCACATATCACACAACCTTTAGACCATATGTTCTGTTTACATATCACACAACCTTTAGACAATAAGTTCTGTTTACATATCATACACCCTTTAGACCATATGTTCAGTATACATATCTTACAGCCTTTAGACCATATGTTCAGTATACATATCATACAGCCTTTAGACCATATGTTCAGTATACATATCATACAGCCTTTAGACCATATGTTCAGTTCACATATCACTCAAGACATTCAGTTACAGAAATCACCTCCTGTGTAAATGTTTCTCATTTCAAGATGTAATGTCCAGGTGTCACGACACTCAGACCAATGTCCATTAAAACATTCTCCTTAATACAGACAATGTGTATAATGAACTGAGGAAATGACCATTAATGACAAGCAACAGATGGCTTTGACTATTGATTTCTAGATGTTGAACGTATTTATTTCTTAAAGGGTTTTTACATTGTGTGTTCTGACATGTGTGTTCTGACATATGTGTTCTGATATGTGTTTTGACATGTGTGTTCAGACATGTGTGTTCTGACATGTGTGTTCTGACATGTGCGTTCTGATTTGTGTGTTTAAACATGTGTGTTCAGACATTGTGTTTTGAAATGTGTGTTCAGACATTGTGTTCAGACATGGTGTTCTGACATGTGTGTTCTGACATTGTGTTCTGACATGTAAGTTTAGACATGTGTGTTCAGAAATTGTGTTCTGACATGTGTGTTTAGCCATGTGTGTTCAGACATCGTGTTCTAACATTGTGTTTAGACATTGTGTTCTAACATTGTGTTTAGACATTGTGTTCTGACATGTGTGTTTAGACATGTGGTGTTCAGACATTGTGTTTTGACATTGTGTTCTGACATTGTGCTTAGACATTGAGTTCTGACATGTGTGTTTAGAATTGTGTGTTCAGACATTGTTTTCTGACATTGTGTTCTCACACGTGTGTTCAGACATTATGTTCTGATATGTGTGTTTAGACATTTGTGTTCAGACTGGCTTGCGGAGCTGGAGCCGGAGCCGAGTAGACGTGGAGCCGCACTTTTTGCTGGAGCCGGAGCCGAAAAAATCTGGCGGCTCCGCGGCTCCCAAATATTTTTTTTAAAGCAGATTTTTTTTTTTAGCTTTAAAATGCCAAATTTGTTTGATTGTTTGCTTCCTACAATTTGAAATGTTGTCATTGTTTTACGAACGCCACAACAGTAACAGCATTTAAATGATAGTGTGCATGCACATCACCACAAGAAATCTTTAATGGGGAATCGTTTTGTGTTCGTTTTAAATCTTGTTTACCCTCCGAAATTTTTTTTAATGGCATGTTATTTTGTTATATATAAAGTTAAAACAGTTTTATTTCATAGAATAATTATATCAATCATTTAAAAATAAATTTTTACTACGACGACAAATAAAACGCGTCATTTTGTATATTATTAGACCGCGAATTTCTAGTAGACTAAAAACAAAATGGTCCCTTTCTGTATTTAACAATTTTATTATAAACAGAATAGCTGAAATAGAGTAGATAAATTTATAAGGCTGTGGGTCCAAATAACAATTAGACTTTATTGGGACGGGGTCCGAATAAAAATCGGAGTTTATTGGTTCCCGGGTCCGAATAGTCACTTCGAATTTATAAATAATAAATATAAATACTGAAGTCTTTAAAATATTTTAAATAATGTATCATTTTACTATTGGCTAATTTGATCATTGAAATAACTTTTAATTACTTATGAAAATGGCACCTTGTGAAACCACGGTCGAAAATAATATGATTCTGGATGCACTGAAATTATTTGTTTTTAGTAAAACTGACAATGCTTATATTTTTCAAGTTCCTGACTATGCGGGTGAACGCGGCGAAATTTGCATAACTTTTTATCAGCGTCATGTTTGCGTGGCGCAATTAAAACAATTTTTGTCTAGTGTGATACTATCTTAATAGGGAGCCGGAGCCGTCTTATTTGTGGGAGTCGGAAAAAATATGGCGGCTCCGCTAGCCTGGTTCAGACATTGTGTTTTGACATGTGTGTTCAGACAGTGTGTTCTGACACTCTGTTCAGACATTGTTTTCTGACATTGTGTTCTGACATGTGTGTTTAGACATGTGTGTTTAGACATGAGTGTTCTGACATTGTGTTCTGACATTGTGTTCAGACATTGTTTTCTGACATTGTGTTCTGACATTGTGTTCTGACATTGTGTTCAGACATTGTTTTCTGACATTGTGTTCTGACATGTGTGTTTAGACATGTGTGTTTAGACATGAGTGTTCTGACATTGTGTTCTGACATTGTGTTCAGACATTTGTTGTGACATTGTGTTCTGACATGTGCGTTCATACATTGTGTTCATACATTGTGTTCTGACATTGTGTTCTGAATGTGTGTTTAGACATGTGTGTTCAGTCATTGTAATCAGACATTGTGTTAAGACGTTGTGTTCTAGCATTGTGTTCTGACATGTGTGTTCCGACATTGTGTTCTGACATTGTGTTCAGACATTGTGTTCTTACTTTGTGTTCTGACATGTGTGTTCCGACATTGTGTTCTGACATTGTGTTTAGACATTGTGTTCTGACGATGTGTTTAGGCATGTGTGTTTAGACACTGTGTTCTGATATGTGTGTTTTGAATTGTGTTTTCAAACAATTTGTTCTGACATTGTGTTCTGACATGTGTGATTAGAATTGTGTGTTCAGACATTGTGTTCTTACTTTGTGTTCTGACATGTGTGCTTAGACATGTGTGTTCAGACATGTGTCTTCTGACATGTGTGTTTAGACATGTGTGTTCAGACATTTTCTTCTGACATTATGTTTAGACATTGTGATCTGACCTTTTGTTCTGACATTGTGTTCTGACATTGTGTTCTGACATTTTTTTCAGACAATGTGTTCTGACATTGTGTTCTGACATTTTTTTCCGACAATGTGTTCTGACATTGTGTTCTGACATGTGTGTATAGACATGCGTGTTCTGGCATCATTTTTATTTCTAACTTCAACATGCACTACATCTAATGATGTTAAAATACAAACCTGAACAAAAAATCAAATTTCCTGTTGTAGAGCCCGCTAAATAGAATACAGTGCGGGGAATCAAAACAATAATCAATAACACTGTGACAGGAGTTCGTTCTATTATGCGTTGATCTCTACATCAAATTGATATGTAAAAACAATCTCAGTATATAATGACACATATGTAAGTGGAATACCAAAATATAAATAGACTTTCAGAATTACAAACTTCTCAGTACAGAAACAAAATACCAATGTACATACAAGAGATACCTGTGATGACATACTTGGTACCATTTTCAAAATAATTTTAATCGATTTCTTCTCTAGTTTTTAGATCTGGTTAGAAATGAAACACAAATGTGTGTACAAAGAGATACCAATCATAGATCTGGTTAGAAATGAAACACAAATGTGTGTACAAAGAGATACCAATCATAGATCTGGTTAGAAATGAAACACAAATGTGTGTACAAAGAGATACCAATCATAGATCTGGTTAGAAATGAAACACAAATGTGTGTACAAAGAGATACCAATCATAGATCTGGTTAGAAATGAAACACAAATGTGTGTACAAAGAGATACCAATCATAGATCTGGTTAGAAATGAAACACAAATGTGTGTACAAAGAGATACCAATTAATGATGTTGTGCGTAGTGAGATAACACTTGATAATGTATCAGTAGATGTATATCACGTCTGAATAAGGTGTTATAACAGTTATATATTGAGGTTGCGGCCAATAGTTTAGTAAGTGACATAAAGTGATTTGTTTATTGTGAGGTAACACTAATTGATTTGTTTATTGTGAGGTAACACTAACTGATTTGTTTATTGTGAGGTAACACCAATTGATTTGTTTATTGTGAGGTAACACTAACTGATTTGTTTATTGAGAGATAACACTAATTGATTTGTGATTTTGAGGTAGCACAAATTGATTTGTGCATTTTAAGGAAACATAATAAAATGTCAATGAGTTGTGAAAGGACATTGTCAAAGTTGATACCGACTCCAAAACAATTCTTGAAATAATTCTAAATTGAATGATCATTTCGGATCAGAATTCATTTACCAAACATGAAGTAACGGATTCTACAGAATCTGAATTGAGACCGTTCAATAGTCGACAAGTCGATGACAATGAATCGAGAACGGAATCATTTATTAGATCAAAATATCTTTTCCTACTCGAAAATAAAAGAATTTTTTGTTCTGGATTCTGTGCCAGATGTCCACCATTACTTATAGTGAGCCAGATGTAGACCATTACTTATAGTGAGCCAGATGTCCACCTTTACTTATAATGAGCCAGATGTCCACCATTTCTTATAGTGAGCCATATGTAGACCATTACTTATAGTGAGCCAAATGTCCACCATTACTTATAGTGAGCCAGATGTAGACCATTACTTATAGTGAGCCAGATGTAGACCATTACTTATAGTGAGCCAGATGTCCACCATTACTTATAGTGAGCCAGATGTAGACCATTACTTATAGTGAGCCAGATGTCACCATTACTTATAGTGAGCCAGATGTCCACCATTACTTATAGTGAGCCAGATGTAGACCATTACTTATAGTGAGCCAGATGTCCACCATTACTTATAGTGAGCCAGATGTCCACCATTACTTATAGTGAGCCAGATGTAGACCATTACTTATAGTGAGCCAGATGTCCACCATTTCGTATAGTGAGCCAGATGTAGACCATTACTTATAGTGAGCCAGATGTCCACCATTACTTATAGTGAGCCAGATGTCCACCATTACTTATAGTGAGCCAGATGTAGACCATTACTTATAGTGAGCCAGATGTCCACCATTAATTATAGTGAACCAGATGTAGACCATTACTTATAGTGAGCCAGATGTAGACCATTACTTATAGTGAGCCAGATGTCCACCATTACTTATAGTGAGCCAGATGTCCACCATTACTTATAGTGAGCCAGATGTAGACCATTACTTATAGTGAGCCAGATGTCCACCATTACTTACAGTGAGCCAGATGTACACCATTACTTATAGTGAGCCAGATGTAGACCATTACTTATAGTGAGCCAGATGTAGACCATTACTTATAGTGAGCCATAATTACTCATTGCGTGTAGGGCGATTTACTGATATCTTTCAAATGGCCGTTCATAATAAAGTGAAGAAATTGTAAAAAATATCAAAGTTTTCAAAAAGTTATTTTATATACATACTACTAGTTTGTTTTATGTCAGAGGAACATTTTTTATATCAATCTAAGTTAAGGTAAAGAGGAGATTTTAAGAAAATTCGATGTTGAAATATTTTCAGCCAAAAATATGGTTTTAAAAAAAATGACCACTTTCAATTATTACCTTCCTATGACCATTTCTAGTAATACTAACTAATTAGCATTTTCATTTATTGCCCACAAAATGACTACTTTTAAAAATATCCCACAAATGACCACTTTCAATTATTGCCCATCAACAATCACTGTATTATATCCAAGACATTGTTAACGTGTTTTTTTTTTCTGCCCTTCATTTAGTACCTGGAACAATTTGTTTTTCTCTCTTTTCACATTCAAGGATCAATAGGTTTCATTGATCTCATCTTCATTCCACCTGTCAATTTCTCAGGTGTTTTTGGATTAGTGCACCTTCTCCTACCTCCCACCCCCTCCGACCTCCCATCCCCTCCTAACCCCCCCCCCCCACATTTCCCACTCCATGCTACACCTTGTCTCACCCCTGTATATTGTCACCTGGATCAACATTTTCTTGTGGGACACAGGCTGTGGGATGGGATGTTATAGAAAACTATTGATTAGCTGAAACGAAGTTGTCGGTTGTGATAATTCTTGTGTCTCCATATTTAGTTATTACCTGAAGGGTCATGCACCTGTATTTCACACTTTTCTTATCACTCAATGAAATATTTATGTGTCGGGAATTCTGCGAGCAATGGTTATCAATAGACAATTGTGTGTCAGTATAGATCACTTAAATAAAGTTGTACCAGGAATTACATGTTGTACCTGTATGTACAAGCAGTATTAGTTTGAATATTTTGTAGCAGTATTTACATATCATTATGTAACTTTTATACCAGTCTGTTCATGTTGCACAGGTCTGTTCATGTTGCACCAGTCTGTTCATGTTGCACCAGTCTTTTCATGTTGCACCAGTCTGTTCATGTTGCATTATTCTGTACATGTTTTAAGTAGAGCTGCTGTTCAATTAAACCAGCATCTTCAGCCTGTATGTTAGCTTTCAGTAAATATTTGTAAATTTCTGAAATGTTTATAAATTCAATTGTGTAATGCATATATCTGAAAAAAATATATAAAAAAATGACATAATTATTAATATAGATTATATAGTAAAACACGGTGCCCTAAGAAACACTGATGAGTGCATGACCAAAATAATTTAAACCAAATTTATGTTAGGGGGATTGATACTCTTGGGGCCCCTAGGGCCCATATTATCGTATTGCTACGTATAAGGTGTAGAAAAAACGGTACCCTAAGAAACACTGATGCCTAGACATCAGAGGTATGATCGCGAAATGGACTTTTGATGCAGGAATGGCAGGCCAAGACCTTCAAAAAATATATGCATCATGCGTCTAGGACTTATGGTTGCTGAGATCTAGGGTGATGACAGACAGACGGACAAAACGGGAAACAATAGCGCATTTGACTTCTCGAAAATGCACTTAAAATTAATTGAAATTAACGCATAATTAAAATTTGTTTCGCAAAATTGAGGAACATTTAATCGACAAAATAATGTATTTATTATTTTCAACATTTCTTTATTCTATCCACATGGCATCTTAAAATACCGTAGTAAATTGAATAGATAGATCCGTTTAATGTCTTAATTTATTCAGCCAGTTTATTCACATTCGTCGGTTCTAGAGATGCTCTATTCTTGTTAACAACACAGCCAGAAACAGAAAAGAGACGTTCACATAGGACAATTGTGGCAGCGGATGCTAAAATGTTTAGCCTTAGCCAAAAACTGGTGTTTGTCCTCATGCAACTTCTACCACAAGTTATTTTTAATTTGTTGCCCCAGTCTGTATTTGTCAACAACTGTCGGTGTGGAGCGATACATCAATGACCATCTTCAGAATATGATGATAGTTCCTGTATTCGCGCTTTCTTTCGTAGTTGGTTTGATGTTTGTTTATCATCATTATCAAGTTCAGAGTCTTTTACATCAGCCGAATCTAGACATTGATTGACAGGTGTCATGTATATGTACTATTACTTCTGCTGTTGCTAGCAGACGTGACCAGCAAGATGCTGTATTTTCAGATGCGATAAAACTTATGCTAAACTTTTTAGCATCTCGTTATTATGACGGGGTTCATTAAACAATTTCTCTTTTACCTCCACCAATATACTACATTCCTCCACCAATACACTTTAGTACCTCCACCAATACACTACAATCTTCCACCAATACACTAATGCCCTCCACCAATACACTACAGTCTTCCAACAATACACTACAGTCCTCCACCAATACACTACAGTCCTCCACCTATACACTTTAGTACCTCCACCAATATACTACAGTCCTCCACCAATACACTACAGTCTTCCACCAATACACTACAGTCTTCCAACAATACACTACAGTCCTCCACCAATACACTACAGTCCTCCACCAATACACTACAGTCCTCCACCTATACACTTTAGTACCTCCACCAATATACTACAGTCCTCCACCAATACACTACAGTCTTCCACCAATACACTACAGTCTTCCAATAATACACTACAGTCCTCCACCAATACACTACAGTCCTCCACCAATACACTACAGTCCTCCACCTATACACTTTAGTACCTCCACCAATATACTACAGTCCTCCACCAATACACTACAGTCCTCCACCAATACACTTTAGTACCTCCACCAATATACTACAGTCCTCCACCAATACACTACAGTCTTCCACCAATACACTACAGTCCTCCACCAATACACTACAGTCCTCCACCAATATACTACAGTCTTCCACCAATACACTACAGTCCTCCACCAATACACTACAGTCCCCCACCAATACACTACAGTCCTCCACCAATACACTTAAGTACCTCCACCAATATACTACAGTCCTCCACCAATACACTACAGTCTTCCAACAATACACTACAGTCCTCCACCAATACACTACAGTCCTCCACCAATATACTACAGTCCTCCACCAATACACTACAGTCTTCCACCAATACACTACAGTCCCCCACCAATACACTACAGTCCTCCACCAATACACTTTAGTACCTCCACCAATATACTACAGTCCTCCACCAATACACTACAGTCTTCCAACAATACACTACAGTCCTCCACCAATACACTACAGTCCTCCACCAATACACTACAGTCCTCCACCTATACACTTTAGAACCTCCACCAATATACTACAGTCCTCCACCAATACACTACAGTCCTCCACCAATACACTTTAGTACCTCCACCAATATACTACAGTCCTCCACCAATACACTTTAGTACCTCCACCAATATACTACAGTCCTCCACCAATACACTTTAGTACTTCCACCAATATACTACAGTCCTCCACCAATACACTACAGTCTTCCAACAATACACTACAGTCCTCCACCAATACACTTTAGTACTTCCACCAATATACTTCAGTCCTCCACCAATACACTACAGTCTTCCAACAATACACTACAGTCCTCCACCAATACACTTTAGTACCTCCACCAATACACTTTAGTACTTCCACCAATATACTACAGTCCTCCACCAATACACTACAGTCTTCCACCAATACACTACAGTCCTCCACCAATACACTACAGTCCTCCACCAATATACTACAGTCTTCCACCAATACACTACAGTCCTCCACCAATACACTACAGTCCCCCACCAATACACTACAGTCCTCCACCAATACACTTTAGTACCTCCACCAATATACTACAGTCATCCACCAATACACTACAGTCTTCCAACAATACACTACAGTCCTCCACCAATACACTACAGTCCTCCACCAATACACTACAGTCCTCCACCTATACACTTTAGTACCTCCACCAATATACTACAGTCCTCCACCAATACACTACAGTCCTCCACCAATACACTTTAGTACCTCCACCAATATACTACAGTCCTCCACCAATACACTTTAGTACCTCCACCAATATACTACAGTCCTCCACCAATATACTTTAGTACTTCCACCAATATACTACAGTCCTCCACCAATACACTACAGTCTTCCAACAATACACTACAGTCCTCCACCAATACACTTTAGTACTTCCACCAATATACTACAGTCCTCCACCAATACACTACAGTCTTCCAACAATACACTACAGTCCTCCACCAATACACTTTAGTACCTCCACCAATACACTACAGCCCTCCACCAATATACTATAGTCCTCCACCAGTATACTACAGTCCTTCACCAATACACTTTAGTACCTCCACCAATGCACTTTAGTACCTCCACTAATATACTTTAGTACCTCCACCAATGCACTTTAGTACCTCTACCAATACACTAATGCCCTCCACCAATATACTACAGTCTTCCACCAATATACTACAGCCCTTCACCAATACACTTTAGTACCTCCACCAATATACTTTAGTACCTCCACCAATATACTTTAGTACCTCCACCAATACACTTTAGTACATCCACCAATATACTACAGCCCTTCACCAATACACTTTAGTACCTCCACCAATGCACTTAAGTACCTCCACCAATACACTTTAGTACCTCCACCAATACACTACAGCCCTCCACCAATATACTACAGTCCTCCACCAATATACTACAGTCCTTCACCAATACACTTTAGTACCTCCACCAATGCACTTTAGTACCTCCACCAATATACTTTAGTACCTCCACCAATACACTTTAGTACTTCCACCAATATACTACAGTATATAATGCAGACTAGTAGATGAAACTTTTCTCTTTTTACATTGACCAAAAAGGTTTACTTGCCGAAGGGGTATTAACAAATATACCTTAATTTTATATTACAATTGGTGCTTTTGTCCGCATACCTGTGTCTGTGTGTGTGTGTGTGTGTGTGCGAAATGCAACAGGGTTGGGTGTGAATAGTTACGTAGTAAGTGAAGGTACCTTAACTTCAAATTACAGAGTGAAATTCGGTTATTTATGGATTTGGCGCTACTTTAAACTATTAGCATTTTGGTCTAATTAACGCACTTAGGAGTTGCGTTAAAATTTTTTATCTAAATTTCTTTTTGAACGCGTTATATTCGGGCGTTAATTCAGCAGCCCTAGTTTTAAGATTTGTATTTTTTTTGATGAAAACAATTTTAAATACTTACAGTAAACACACAAATACTTATTCTCTTGTGCTAAAATATACGTCTAAATCACTCAAATTGATTCCAACAGATGGCACTCAAATTGATTCCAACAGATACCCCTACTATTGATTCCAACAGATGCCCCTAAAATTGATTCCAACAGATGCCCCTACAATTGATTCCAACAGATGTCCCTACAATTGATTCCAACAGATGCCCCTAAAATTGATTCCAACAGATGCCCCTAAAATTGATTCCAACAGATGCCCCTACAAGTGGTTCCAACAGATGCACCTAAAATTGATTCCAACAGATACCCCTAAAATTGATTCCAACAGATGCCCATACAAGTGGTTCCAACAGATACCCCTAAAATTGATTCCAACAGATACCCCTAAAATTGATTCCAACAGATGCCCCTACAAGTGGTTCCAACAGATACCCCTAAAATTGATTCCAACAGATACCCCTACAATCGATTCCAACAGATGCCCCTACAATTGATTCCAACAGATGCCCCTTGATGTGCCTATTAAAATGGCGTCTGGGGCCGGCTCTGATATTGCTGCCCCGTTCTATAAAATACTAAGTTACGAAAGCTGCAGCACTGTAATAAAAAATTTCATTTAATTTGTCAACCCCCTCCCCGGGCCCCCGTAAATACATGATCCAGGAAGGGGGGGGGGTAAATGTCACTATACCTGCAGACTTAATTGAAGCAATAATTTTACTACATGACAAGAAAGCAGTTGATCCTGTAGTTTGAACTAGTTTGATAGATTGATTCATTGATTTAGACAGAAATATCTCCTGGTCCAGGCTGGTGTATAGTTGTAACAAGTTTCAGGCTCATTGATTACAACATTGTCAGATGTGGACAGAGAACTAAATCACGTCTTCACCCAGGTTGAGCAGGAAACGATCACAACAAGTGGTCATGGATCTCTTCACATTTTACGCTCAAGAATCTTGAAGTGTTTTTTTTTTCTTTTGTTTTTCAAATGAACAGAAAAATTTCTTAGATCGTGGGGAAAAAAAAAATATTTTAGGGGGAAATTGATTTTTATTTTTGATTTATTTATATTTTTGATTCGTTAGATGCACATGTTCTAACCAATGACGTCACTTCCGCAAAACATCAACAACAGCATTAACATAAACCGCACAATTTACATCAGCAGTGACAAACGTATACTTCGGAAATAATAAAACCAATACTAAGCCAAGCATAAAACATCTAAATTACATCAACAAATCGTCTACACCATCAACATTTACATACAACAACAAAACAACTTCTACACCATCAACATTTACATACAACAACAAAACGTCTACACTATCAACATTTACATACAACAACAAAACAACATCTACACCATCAATATTGACATACTACAACAAAACGTCTACACCATCAACATTTACATAGAACAAAACAACGTCTACACCATCCTCATTTACATACATCAACAAAACGTCTACACCATCAACATTTACATACAACAAAACAACGTCTACACCATCAACATTTAAATACAACAAAACGACGTCTACACCATCAACATTTACATACAACAACAAAACAACATCTACACCATCAACATTTACATACAACAACAAAACAACTTCTACACCATCAATATTGACATATTACAACAAAACGTCTACACCATCAACATTTACATACTACAACAAAACGTCTACACCATCAACATTTACATACATCAACAAAACAACGTCTACACCATCAACATTTACATACAACAACAAAACAACGTCTACACCATCAACATTTACATACAACAAAACAACGTCTACACCATCAACATTTACATACAACAACAAAACAACATCTACACCATCAAAATTTACATACAACAAAACAACGTCTACACCATCAACATTTACATGCAACAAAACAATGTCTACACCATTAACATTTACATACAACAAAACAACGTCTACACTATCAACATTTACATGCAACAAAACAACGTCTACACCATCAACATTTACATACAACAAAACAACGTCTACAACATCAACATTTACATACAACAACAAAACAACGTCTACACCATCAACATTTACATACAACAACAAAACGTCTACACTATCAACATTTACATACAACAACAAAACAACATCTACACCATCAACATTTACATACAACAACAAAACAACATCTACACCATCAATATTGACATACTACAACAAAACGTCTACACCATCAACATTTACATACTACAACAAAACGTCTACACCATCAACATTTACATACTACAAAACAACGTCTACACCATCAACATTTAAATACAACAACAAAACAACATCTACACCATCAACATTTACATACAACAACAAAACAACTTCTACACCATCAAAATTGACATACTACAACAAAACGTCTACACCATCAACATTTACATACTACTACAAAACGTCTACACCATCAACATTTACATACATCAACAAAACAACGTCTACACCATCAACATTTACATACAACAACAAAACAACGTCTACACCATCAACATTTACATACAACAACAAAACAACATCTACACCATCAAAATTTACATACAACAAAACAACGTCTACACCATCAACATTTACATGCAACAAAACAAAGTCTACACCAATAACATTTACATACAACAA
Organism: Bulinus truncatus; assembly: GCA_021962125.1. Classification (NCBI taxonomy): domain Eukaryota; kingdom Metazoa; phylum Mollusca; class Gastropoda; family Planorbidae; genus Bulinus; species Bulinus truncatus. The sequence goes on along the minus strand of JAGDYQ010000168.1, from coordinate 1,320,814 downwards.
AACAACGTATACACTATCAACATTTACATACAACAACAAAACAACGTCTACACCATCAACATTTACATACAACAAAACAACGTCTACACAATCAACATTTACATACAACAAAACAACGTCTACACCATCAACATTTACATACAACAAAACAACGTCTACACCATCAACATTTACATACAACAAAACAACGTCTACACCATCAACATTTACATAGAACAAAACAACGTCTACACCATCAACATTTACATACAACAACAAAACAACGTCTACACCATCAACATTTACATAGAACAAAACAACGTCTACACCATCCTCATTTACATACATCAACAAAACAACGTCTACACTATCAACATTTACATACAACAACAAAACAACATCTACACCATCAACATTTACATACAATAACAAAACAACATCTACACCATCAATATTGACATACTACAACAAAACGTCTACACCATCAACATTTACATACTACAACAAAACGTATACACCATCAACGTTTACATACATCAACAAAACCAACGTCTACACCATCAACGTTTACATACAACAAAACGACGTCTACACCATCAACATTTACATACAACAACAAAACAACATCTACACCATCAAAATTGTGCTACAACAAAACAACGTCTACACCATCAACATTTACATGCAACGAAACAATGTCTACACCATTAACATTTACATACAACAAAACAGCGTCTACACTATCAACGTTTACATGCAGCTAAACAACGTCTACAACATCAACGTTTACATACAACAACAAAACATCTACACCATCAACATTTACATACAACAACAACAACTTCTACACCATCAACATTTGCATACAACAACAAAACAATCTACACTATCAACATTTACATACAACAACAAAACAACATCTACACCATCAACATTTACATGCAACAAAACAATGTAATACACCAATAACATTTACATACAACAAAACAACGTATACACTATCAACATTTACATACAACAACAAAACAACGTCTACACCATCAACATTTACATACAACAAAACAACGTCTACACAATCAACATTTACATACAACAAAACAACATCTACACCATCAACATTTACATACAACAAAACAACGTCTACACCATCAACATTTACATACAACAAAACAACGTCTACACCATCAACATTTACATAGAACAAAACAACGTCTACACCATCAACATTTACATACAACAACAAAACAACGTCTACACCATCAACATTTACATAGAACAAAACAACGTCTACACCATCCTCATTTACATACATCAACAAAACAATGTCTTCACCATTAACATTTACATACAACAACAAAACGTCTACACCATCAACATTTATACAAGAAAATAAAGTACAGTCGTATAGAAAAGACAGTTGCTCTAAAACATCAGCTACACTGAACAAAAACAATTTGATTTAAAAAAAACAGTTGCAATTAAACAACATCTATACTAAACAAAATAATTGTACTCAACAAAAGTTGCTCTAAACCAACAGTTTAAACCCTAGCTCCCGTCAAGGTTTACTAATATTTCTTAATATTGGTGACACTAGTCATTCACCGTGAACAAGTGATACAAGACACTAGTCATTCACCGTGAGCAAGTGATACAAGACACTAGTCATTCACCGTGAGCATGTAATACAAGACACTAGTCATTCACTGTGAGCATGTAATACAAGACACTAGTCATTCACTGTGAGCATGTAATACAAGACACTAGTCATTCACTGTGAGCATGTAATACAAGACACTAGTCATTCACTGTGAGCATGTAATACAAGACACTAGTCATTCACTGTGAGCATGTAATACAAGACACTAGTCATTCACCGTGAGCAAGTGATACAAGACACTAGTCATTCATTGTGAGCATGTAATACAAGACACTAGTCATTCACTGTGAGCAATGTAATACAAGACACTAGTCATTCACTGTGAGCATGTAATACAAGACACTAGTCATTAAATGTGAGCATGTAATACAAGACACTAGTCATTCACTGTGAGCATGTAATACAAGACACTAGTCATTCACTGTGAGCATGTAATACAACACACTAGTCATTCACTGTGAGCATGTAATACAAGAAACTAGTCATTCAATGTGAGCATGTAAAACAAGACGCTAGTCATTCACTGTGAGCAATGTAATACAAGACACTAGTCATTCACTGTGAGCATGTAATACAAGACACTAGTCATTCAATGTGAGCAAGTGATACAAGACACTAGTCATTCACTGTGAGCATGTAATACAAGACACTAGTCATTCAATGTGAGCAAGTGATACAAGACACTAGTCATTCACTGTGAGCAAGTGATACAAGACACTAGTCATTCACTGTGAGCATGTAATACAAGACACTAGTCATTCACTGTGAGCATGTAATACAAGACACTAGTCATTCACCGTGAGCAAGTGATACAAGACACTAGTCATTCACTGTGAGCATGTAATACAAGACACTAGTCATTCACTGTGAGCATGTAATACAAGACACTAGTCATTCACTGTGAGCATGTAATACAAGACATTAGTCATTCACTGTGAGCATGTAATACAAGACATTAGTCATTCACTGTGAGCATGTAATACAAGACACTAGTCATTCTCTGTGAGCATGTAATACAAGACACTAGTCATTCACCGTGAGCAAGTGATACAAGACACTAGTCATTCACCGTGAGCAAGTAATACAAGACACTAGTCATTCACTGTGGGCATGTGATACAAAACACTAGTCATTCACTGTGAGCATGTGATACAAGACACTAGTCGTTCACTGTGAGCATGTAATACAAGACACTAGTCATTCACCATGAGCATGTGATACAAGACACTAGTCATTCACCGTGAGCATGTGATACAAGACACTAGTCATTCACTGTGAGCATGTAATACAAGACACTAGTCATTCACTGTGAGCATGTAATACAAGACACTAGTCATTCACTGTGAGCATGTCCCCCCCCCCCCCCCCCCCCCCCCCCCCCCGCAATACAAGACACTAGTCATTCACTGTGAGCATGTAATACAAGACACTAGTCATTCACCGTGAGCAAGTGATACAAGACACTAGTCATTCACTGTGAGCATGTAATACAAGACACTAGTCATTCTCTGTGAGCAAGTAATATAAGACACTAGTCATTCACCGTGAGCAAGTGATACAAGACACTAGTCATTCACTGTGAGCATGTGATACAAGACACTAGTCATTCACTGTGAGCATGTGATACAAGACACTAGTCATTCACTTTGAGCATGTAATACAAGACACTAGTCATTCAATGTGAGCAAGTGATACAAGACACTAGTCATTCAATGTGAGCATGTAATACAAGACACTAGTCATTCAATGTGAGCAAGTGATACAAGACACTAGTCATTCACTGTGAGCATTAATACAAGACACTAGTCATTCACTGTGAGCAAGTAATACAGGACACTGTTGAATCACTGTAAACAGGAGAATGGTGAAACACTGTAAATTTATCAGTATAGAAGGGTGGTGATACAACGTGAGCCTCTAATTCGCATAATAATGAAACAGTGTGTAAATAATGTAATAAAGACGATTATAGAACTTTTGAGAAATAAGAATATCGGAAGTAGCAGCACTTCAATAATTTTTTTATCATTATCATTAATTATCAAATAAATAGAAGAACGACACAGACTATTTGAACTGAGCAACATCAATACTCTTGACTATGATAATACGTAGTGCATTTTAACTAAATACAGTATTTTACAGATGAAACTAAATACATTCTGTGACCGACCGAACTAAATACAGTATTTGACCGACTGAACTAAATACAGTATGTGACAGTTTGAACTAAATACATTTTGTAACCGACTGAATTAAATACAGTATGTGACAGATTGAACTAAATACAGTATTTGACCGACTGAACTAAATACAGTGTTTGACCGACTGAACTAAATACAGT